>CM025145.1:28931023-28946037 GCA_013467495.1 Gossypium gossypioides
GGTTGGAGGGAAAGAATGCGAGAAAAAAGGGTCTGATTATATGCCAAACCCTGTACTTGTCAAAAATTTAAAATTTAGTCTTTCAACTTTTAATTTCAGGAATGTAGGCAAGAACGTGAGAAAAAGGGTTTAATTATATTTCAATCCCTATACTTTTCAAGAAAATATTTTTATTTACAATAGGAATGATTTTCTTGGTGCATCTAAATCCATATTGGATTGGATTTCAAATTGTTTTATTATATAGTTTTAGGATTATTATTCTATCTACCATCATTTAAGCGTTTAAAGAAGCTCCTATAAAATAAAATTTAAACCATGAACTTAATCTATATGTATACTCATGGTCATGCGTAATTCTACTACTCCCTCAGTCAAAACAAGTTTCGTTTATGTTTGGATTGCATTAAGAATCAGTGAAACCAAAATCTTTTTCATTGTTTAAATACTTTTTTTATTCCAGTAAGAAAAGGTCTTGAAAGATTCGGTTTTATTTTTGGTTATCTCAATTTGGGAAAAAAGTTGAAAAAGGAAAGTAGTTTTTTAATTAAGATAACATTTTACATAAATGGTTTAAAATTTTGATAAAATTGAAAACAAAAATCATTTCACTTTATATGATATAATTACAAGACAAAAATATAAATATATGTCCTACTAATTATAATGTAGAATTCAACTAATACAAATAAAAAATCAAACAAAGGCTAAGAATCAATAAAATTCAGGGTAAAAAAATATCTCACACATCGTAACTGCAAAACAATGGGACTTGAACTTGAATCCAAATCTTCAAATTGTGAGATCTTATCATTTTTTTTTAATTTTACCATAAACTA
This sequence comes from Gossypium gossypioides, assembly GCA_013467495.1. Lineage (NCBI taxonomy): Eukaryota > Viridiplantae > Streptophyta > Magnoliopsida > Malvales > Malvaceae > Gossypium > Gossypium gossypioides. The sequence goes on from CM025145.1 coordinate 28,931,863, forward strand.
TCCTACTAATTATCTTAAAATAATATCGTATTTACTTTGGTAACTCTCATTATTTTTTTTATTAACTTAATCATCACCATTAATAAAATTGAACAAAATGATCCCTCTCCATTTTCTCCCTAATGAAATGCTGGCATTTATCATAATCCAAAATGGCGGTGCTTAGAGGATGTATACAAGGCCTTGTAAACATTTTGTGTTAAAATTTTAGGGTTTTATTTAACTCCCTCTAGGTTCTCTTTTAATCCCCCAAATTATACGATTTCTCTTTTATGAGAAATTTTAATTCGGTAATTCTCTCGTTCTACTTTGTTTTCCTTCTTCATTTCGATTCTTTTCTTCCTTCTCTTTTATGTCTTCATTAGTTTTTTTTNNNNCTGTTTGGATGCCGAGAAATCTAATAAGGAAACGAATAAGGAAAAGAAATGAGAAGCTCAATGTTGTGTGTTCTGTTTCGATTGATAAATTATATGGATTAGTTCAATTATCTGTTTTCTTTTATATTTAAAAACATCGCAGGGAAATGTTAGAGCTTAGAAACAAATTCCTTTTTTCCCTTAGAAATTAAAAAGAGGGTTTAAGATTTTGAGAGATTTGGATTCTGGTGGAAGATCTGATTCTTAGGTATCTCTGCTGTTTGGTTGCCTATAAATTGTGAAGGAAGAAGGCTCAATTGAAGTATATGGATATCATCTTAAAGGACTAAAAGAGAAGAATGTAAAAGTTCAGAGTTGTTAGATATCACTTTGCACCACATATTACGTGGAATGCTCGATCAGCATTTTGTGAGAGAAAAAATGAATGAGTGATCATTTTGTTCAAATTTATTAATGGTTTTAATTAAATTAACAATTTTTTTAGGATGACTGGTGAAGTAATTTGCCCTTAATTTGAAGTATCCAAATGAAATTTATATTTACTTTTTTTCTTCCTTTCTTTTCTTCTATTACCCAAATCCAAACATAGCACTAAAAAGAATTTAATACTGGAGTTTAGAGAAACGGCATTAAATTTTTTCTTTTCGAAAAACAAAGCTCCCGTCTACGGACCCAAACCCTTCAAAGCAACAAATCCGCCGTTGAATTTCGAAGGTACCGACCCTACCCCTTTAATCTTTTACAAATTTACTTTTCTTACCGTTCTTGTTCAGTTCTCTCCTTTCTTGCGGCATTTTAAATTTTTTTTTTTAATAAGAGATAGAGATAGGACCAGGGGTTGTCCAGCGATCGGCACTGGTATGGCTTGAAGATTTGAACACAAGTATTTTTCCACTTCACCTCTACTTCAAGAAGCTCTAGCTTCGTTTTTAACTGTTATTGCTTTCTCCAATTACAGTTGTTTTCTTTCTTCTTGTTCTTTACTGAAATTTGTTTGCCTTGAGAACCAATTTTCCTGTCTGGGTTTCTATTCCTGTTTTGCTGAAGTTGTGTTCTTTTTTTCTTCCGGAATTTGACACTGCATTACTCTGATCTTTGCATTCTTTTTCAATTGAAACTCAGGGTTCGAGAGAATTGCAGTGGACTTCAGGTTTTGCAGGTAAAACCCTAAACCCAAGACTCCCAAATCTTCATTTTAATTGATTCTTCGTTTATTCTTTACTTTTTCATCATTATTGTATCATTTGCTTCTCTTCTACTCCATATCTATCATTATTAGTTACTTAATTAATTGAAAGAGGAAACAAAGCAGTAAAAGGCGGGCCGGGGACTCTTGGAATGCCCACTTTCTTTCCTCATGTTTCGAAAGAAGCATAAATGACAAATTTTTGGTGTTAATTTTGAAATAAATTTTTTTTTAAATTTCCATTTTGAACACAAAATGATGACTATTGTTATTATTGTAATAATCAATATGTAGTTTATTTATAGATAAATAGTGGGGATATAATTTGTATTGTTCAGTTATGATGTAATTAAAAAGGTATTATGATTTATTACTGCTACAGTGCTACTACTATTTTGTTCTAAAATGACAATTGTTAGTAGAATATTTTAATTTCTTGATGACCATAAGTGATTGCGTTTTATTGATTCTTGTGTACCGACTACTGACTACTTATTTCTGCACATGTTGGTTTCATCCGTACAGTCTTTTGTATGACCATTGAGACCCTCATCCATTCTGATGCAACATTAGTGTCTATATGTTTTTGCATTCATTCTTTTGGTGGACTACTTGTCTTGTAATTGCCCAGCACTTGCTTTACTTGGGGACTGAATAACCGCAAAATGATAGGACATAAACATAGGCTTTACCACCTTGTTCATTTATGGTCATTGTTAACATGGTTATCTTCCTCTCCAGTTGCAGGGCATAGTATATGTTCAGGGTGGTCGATCATGTCTCTCTATTCATGGAAAATGAATGCACTGCATTGTAAAGCCTATTTGGGGTACATGTCCAACTGAAGGATTTCAAGTTGAGGAAGTTAGGGTTTCTATTTGAGTGTAAAATATGGCTGGAAATGCAGCATCAATCTTTTGGTTGGAAGAATACAGTGGGAAGCCACTTACTCCTGTCAGTTCGAAAAGAAAGGCCAAATCGAAGAAACTGGAGTTTAATGGCTGGGGATCTAAACCACTCATTGAATTTCTTGAATCTATTGGTAAAGACACCACCGAGAAGATCTCTCAGCATGATGTTAGTGACATTATAGGCAAATATATTAATGACAATAACCTTACTAACCCAGCAAAAAAGAAGAGAGTTCTTTGTGATGAAAGGCTTTATTCTATTTTTGGAAGAAAAACAATAAGCCGAATCAAAGTCTATGACTTGCTTGAGACACACTATTTAGAAAACCAAGATGCATGGGATGATGACTTCTTTTTTAGCTCAGAAGAGGAGAATCTTGGTGCAGAAAAGAAATGTTTGAGATTGGAGAAAAAAACTTACCAGAAGAAAAGGGGTTTTGAAACACCAAAAAGCTGCTTTGCTGCAATAATACCAGAGAATATTAAACTAGTGTACTTGAAAAAGAGCTTAGTTCTGGATCTTTCAAAAGATTTTGGAAGCTTTGAAGCTAAAGTGGTAGATAGCTTTGTGAGGATCAAATCAGATCCTAATAACTTCCTTCAGAAAAATTCTCATCAGCTTGTGCTTGTTAAAGGTAATTTGCTGTGGATTATGTGGGTAGCAATTATCAGTTATTTACTTGGAATTAACTTTGGTTGTGAAGTGCTTTTTTTTTTAATAATATATTGTGCTGTTGTGTATGTTAATCTAACAAACAAAAATGAGAGAGGAAATAGAAAAAAAACCCTGACATTGGCATTGGAAGTAGATTAAGTGGATTTCTGATTTAATGAGCTAGATGTTTCTGTAATAAATAGCTTCATTCTATATTTTGCATTGTGTGCTTGTGCGATCGCATGTGTGTGTATATTTAGCAATTGAAATTCTCAGTCCTTGAGCAGACATAGTTTCTACTTAATTTTAAATTTGTTGTCCCTGACTTGAAGTTGAAGCTGTGGAAGTTGAGAAACATGAATCTAGATATGCATAAATCTTAGTTGAGTAGCGCTTTTTGTCTTGCAAGCTTCTTGGTGCTTCTCTATCAATCACTATGGTTGGGAACAACTTGACTCCTTTTCTTCTTTCTCCTGGATGAGCGCAAGCATATCCTTAGCAGTCTGCATATTTTTATCATCTCACTCAGTTATACTACTTTGACCAGCGATAATTGTATAATTGATGTTGAGATAATACATTTTTCTTAATATCCCAAATAACTACACATGGAGCTCATTCAAGATTTCATGTAAACAATTGGCACACAGTTGTTAATTCCTTTGGCATTAATATATTCAGAATTTCTGTTGTTAGTTATGATTGTATCTTATGTTATGTTGTCTGTTTTAAATAATTTATTCACCGTATTAGCATTCTTTGTTGTCTAGGGATGAAGAAGGTCTCTGGGAATAATGATGTACATGCAGACATTCTCCTTCAGGTTTCAAATTTTGTGAAAGATGTTAGAATTTCCATGCTTTCAGAAGATGATTTCTCTCAGGTAATAAGTATATGCTGCAGTTTTTGCTATTTCATCCAAATAGCTCTAGCATTTGACATATTTCAATGCAGACCTGAACTTTCTAGTTTTCTATTATCTTTCCTATTTTGGGTGCAACTCATTTGGAAATTTGAATATTCTGATGAATTATTGCTATTTCTTTTTACCCAAACTGAACAGAAATGTAATTTAGAATATTGGTGATGGTTCCCTTTTGAAGAAAGCTAAATATTATTGAGATAAAGTGGAAAACATTAATGATTCCCTTACATATATTTTACTTTGCCTATGGGATACATAAACTGTAGAAACATATAGGCTGGATTCTTTAGTGACTGCTGATATAAGTCACATCTATGACTTGTTATTCTAGACCTTCAGATTTTTTTTTTCTTCTGGCCCAGAACAAAATAAACATTGTCTTGATGATAGTTAGATCTTAGAATAGCTCATTATTTGCTTTTAATTTTTATCTAAGGTCCTTTGAGGATAATCTGTTTTATATTTATAGCATATGTGCCTTACTGCCTTATATGTTACAAACAAGCATAGTTTAAGTTATGGTGCCTTAGCATTGATATAGCAACTGCTTATGGTGTTAAAAGATCTTAATTTGTTTTTGTAGCAGGCTGCTTTATATACTGGTATAGAGATCAGGATGTATGAGCTTGTCTTAGTGTTTTTGTTTGTTTTTTGCAGGAAGAATGTGAAGATTTGCATCAGAGAATGAAAAAGGGCTTGCTGAAGAGACCAACCGTTGTAAGCTCTTGTACATTTTGCACAATCCATAATATTACATTCTAGTGGAGGAAGGGAACTGGTTGTTTATTTAACAAATTATGTTTTTTAGGGCTATGTTGGGCAGTTCAAACCATCTACATCTAGATTGTCCATTTTTTAACTCTCATATGATAACTGGATGGAGGTTAACTGGAAACTAGATAGGATGAAGTGTTAACCGGGAACTTAATGCTATGGAATTTTTTGGGATGTAGCCTTGTCCCAGTAGATGCTAGAAGTTTGTGCCTAGTTAAGACTTCTTGAGATAAAAATCATTGATTGTTATCATCTTAAAAAAAAGGAAAGGGTGTAAGATTTTGTGATTGATTTTCTATATGGTGCGTAAAAATCAAGTTCTTTATCCTGCTTGTCTTTGGATTTTGTTAAGGGTTTAGGTTTAATTTTGTTTCTTTGATTTAGGTATAGTTGTGATTGAAAATACATTTACATAGGAATTTTTATGTCAAACTAAACTGGTTTTAGATATGAGATTTTGGTCAAAACAATCTGTTGCATGCTCGTTCCGTTTACTTTTGCTGAATGTTTAAAAACCAGAACTAACCTGATTGTGCTCACTGCTTGACAATTGATTGGTGTTGGTTCTTTCCTGTTAGTCCTCAGACCATCTCCATAGGACTGAAAGCCTCAGTCAGATAATCCCTTATCGATACAAAGGATATTGACTTGGAGACAGTTTCAATAATCAGATTGGACTATATTCTCATCTGGTACCCACGAAGAGGTCCGTGGTGTGCCTAATCCTTTTATAGTTAAATAGCAAAACTTTCAATGGGCACTGGCGATGTCCTACGAAACTGAATTTGCATGTTGTCACAGGATGGCACTGACCATTAAGCTGGCTACATATTAATAGCCTTTTTATAAGATATTAAATTATAAAGTGCATAATGAATATTCTCATTTGTCATGTTTGGTTACTGGTTGATGATGGTCTGTATCAATTCTTATACGTATATTTCTCTATCCTCCAGTCCCTGTTTTACTCATTGATTTTATCTTCTTGTGTTTTTAGTTTTTAGCCCCCATCATCTTTTCTTTTTCTTTTTGACTTTTTAACTTTTACAAATGTCAAAATTATTTTATATTGTTGATAGGCGGAACTTGAATCAAAGGCTCGGGCTTTGCATGAAGATATAACCAAGCATGTATGTATTCTCATTCTCACCATACCTAACTATCAGAGAACAATTGAATCTTATATTCTCTTGTAATTGGTGTTTCCTAATGTCAATTGGTGGCCAAGTTTCTCTTTTGCTACTGGTTACCTGTTCCTTAGGTGATGTTCGATAAATTGAAAAGTTAAATGCTAAATTTTTTAGTTATAAGAAATTAGTGTATTAAATTTATACCACCAAATGTTTCTGAAAGTTGAATATTGAGTTGATATTTACATTGAAAAAAAAGGGGAGAGAATATAAGATTGTGCAATTATAGGTTTTAACTCCAGCATTTTTCAAAACTTTTTCATGGAAAACCTTCCATCGAGTCTCTAAAATATGTTATCAAACATGTTCTTTTTGTTTTGATTTTCTTTTTGAACTTTTATGGTTTGTGTTTTATCAAATAATTAAACGAGATGACACAGGAAAATCTAAATTATTGGAAGTCGTAAAGCTGCTACCTTAATAGTTGTTGTCTTAAGGTGATGTTATTACCACATGTTTTGTACTTTTGTATTAGGGACCTTATTTTTATATTTTGGTGGCACTCTTTATTGGGAATGCTTCTGATGACTTTGTTAGCGTGGTAATGAATTCTTAAATTTTTTCTTCTGGTTTTCTGTATTTTTTTTCCAGTGGCTTGCAGCAGAACTTACCTTGTTACCAAAGCTCATAGACCGTGCCAATGAAAAGGGATGGCGCAGAGAATATCCTTTTTGAATATCTGTTGATTACATGCATAGACGTACATGCTTTGACTAATTATGGAGCTCACCCGTTTGATTTTAGGTATTATGACGAGATAAGAAAATGCAGTATTAGAGGGTTAATAATTTTGTTACTGAACTAAGTTCTTCCAACATACATTTTTGAAGGGACTAAAATACCTAAACTAATTGCAAAAATAAAACTTGAGTTTGTTTAAATAGTTAACTGCTGATTTACTGTTGTACCTCACAAGATTACAGGTAACTCTACTACATTCATGATAGAAATTCTTTAGGATACATTCGAATGATGTAGAGTTTGCATATTGCCTTTGATTTTGTTGAAATCGTGATTTTTTATTTTAATGCCAGGGAATCTACATGGTCCTTGCCTTTATGTGTCGGGTTTCTTCAGTAAAACAGTTTATTTTTGCTTTTATGACTGAAGCCACGATCCGATTAACCATGTTGGTATCTTTCATGAAGCATTTCCCTTAAGTGTAATTGACTTCTTAACTTGCTTCTGCTCTTACAATGTTCGAGTACATGGAAAGGAGACAACTGCTTCAGACTCCAGAGGAACAGTCACGACTGCTGTGTGAGGTTCCAAATGTTATTGCAGAGGAAGTAGAACCTGAAACTGTACCGCAAGACATTAAACATGAAAAGGATAGCTCACAGATATCAACTGTGAGGGAAACTTTGGAAATTCCTAGCAATCCAGTTTCAAATGGAAAATTGTCAACCTTGTTGCCCTTAAAACCAGGTAATGGTACGTACATAAACTTGTATCATTTATTTCCTCAAAATTGCCCTTGAAGTCATTTTAATCTAATCTTTCATACTCAATGCCTTCGTCTATCGCTTTAAAAATTTACTTTTTTTTTTCATTTTTGCAGTGGCCCAAATTTCCCCCATAATTTTAAAAGACGATACAGGTATGCATGAGTTTTGTTTCCTTTGTTAACCATATAGAGTAGGCAGAAAAGGAATGCAATAGCAACATTTAGTAAATTAGATGTTCTTTTGGTCAATCTTTCTTCACTTTGTTCGTTTCATCACCCAAATGAAGGGTTACGAAAATGTGCTATATGATTCAACACTGCCCATATGCTAGTTCTTATAATCCATCTCAATTTGTCAACTAATAGACGTATCAGTCTGTGTGTACGTGTATACATATTTACCAGTCTCTTACATTGGGTGGTCGATTTTCTGTTCTGGCAAATCTACAAAGATTTGTATGGAGCTAAGATGGCTAAAGTGTCCCGAATGCATCTTTTTTCTTCTGGGCTTGTATGCACTTTAAAACAAGAGACAAAGCTCCATCATGGTAGAAGTGTTCAATGTTTTGCATGTTTTTCTCTATCATCCTTCTAAGTTACTCATTCCTGTTGTTGCAGTTCATTGCCATGATGTTCAGGAGCAGCTAATCCGCCCAAGAGACAACAATGTCGAGAGTACACAGGTTGTGAATGTACCAGAAGAAAACGGCGCCATAGTCAAACATGACTTTTTAAAAGTATTGGATACGACTCAAGTGATTGATTTGAGTGATGATGATAACGACGACAATGAAGAACATGAGGATTCAAACAAAACCGAGGCACAGGATGATGTGAGAAGCTTGATATGGCATTATCAAGACCCTCAGGGAGATATACAGGGTCCTTTCTCTCTCCTGTCGCTGAAAAATTGGATGGACCTCGACTACTTTCCAGACGATTTTAAGGTTTGGAAGACGGGTCAAAACCTAAATAATGCTGTTTTGTTGGCTGACATAGTTCGTCGAATGTTTCAGATTTAAGATTTGTTGCATATTATTGTAAATGGATAAGAGTATCAGATTGTTCTTGTAGCTGGCTGGTATTTTGAAGATGAAAATGTGCCTTGCTAAAATAAACAACAATCCTTTCAATTTCCTGTTTATAGAATGTATGCCATTATGGGGTTTTCTCCATTGCATTCATAGATGTTTTTAATATGATTTATGTTTCTTTAATTCAATTGATATATTTCATCTTCATGTAAGTTGGGTTTTGAGTAAATTAAAGGGTCAACTATTTGTTTGTTACTTTTATTCCAGTCTTTATAAAATTTTGGGTTAATAATCATTTCATGATTTTAATATTTAATTTGATACTTGAGTTTAACTTTAATGTTTAATTTGGTATCCAGATCAAATTGTATCATGTCGTTTAATGAATGTTTGACATAAAAACTTAAAAATTGAATTAAACATTAAATTCAAACTGAAGTGTTTAAATAAAACATAACAAACTCTAGTATCGAATTGAAGAAACTTAGATATTAAAACTCAAAAAAAAATGGAATATTGTAGCAAGAACACTTTATAAAAGCATGAGAAAAAAACAAAAGTCCAATTACGCATCAACTAGTTCAATAAGAGAGCAAACCAAAAACCAGAAATCGAGCACACACCTTAGCATCACAAACCATCAACAACTATGAGCTATGATTTTCGTTGACAAACTCCAAACACTGACATGAAAACCAAATGATACTATTCAATACATGTAAAAAGAAATTAAAATTAAAATTATTCATTAAACAACTTCTCATGTTCACCTTTGAAAAAGTTACTCAATTCAATGATTCGCAACTACTTCTTCTTCCGCTCTGATTGTACTAAGACCTAACCCTCTTTCCCCCAAGATTTCAAGCTTCTTCAACCTTTTTTTAATGATGTCTCTTTTTGAAGACATAATGGTATCAATTTCTATATTTTATGGATTTATTGTCAACCTTGTAACACATTTGTTTTCTTAATGAGAAGTCCCCTTTCTTTTTCCTAATTCTCTTATTTTGTGAAAATTTTAAAATTTGTGATTGTTAATTATTTCATGATCCATATTAATTTTAGGTAAACACACTAATTTAATAGCTATAAATGGGTGTTTGATTGTTAAGTATTTTTTATAAAATAAACCTAAATTAATTTTTAATCAATGATCCATTCTAGCCAATTATCTAATTACTACTCAATAAATTTAAGTAATGAAGGCTTATAAAGATTGGGGAATGATAAAGTATTTTATTTTAAGTGAGTACTAATTTTTGAAAGAGAAAATATTCTATCAATCCTAAATGGCCGCACGCTTCGCACTTTCAAAAATAAAAAGGGCGGACCCACTTTTTACCGTTACAGGCGCAATTTAAAATGTTACCGTTACTCTGCCTTATTTTTTCTCTTCCCTTTTTCATTATTTCTCCTATCTCAAATTTCTTCTCATCTCAGCCAAACCCTAATTTTCTACTATATTAACCGCCAATTCACACCTTAGAATTTTTGTTTCCTTTAAATAACACTAGGAATTTTGATCTTAGAAGTCGAATGGCGTCAAGAACAGTTGCCAAAGATATAATCACTCTTCGAGGCTCAGCAGCAATCGTAAGCGAATTTTTTGGTATGTGATTTCTCAAATAAACCTTTCTTTTACCCTTCTTTTGGTTTCCTGGGTTTGTTGAGAAATTTTGTCTGATTTTGTTCGTTTCATTTTTCAGGTTATGCAGCGAATAGGTAAAGATGAATCGATAAATACTTTTGGGTTTCTTGTTTTCTTAATTAGGGTTTAGGTTTTAATTAAAAAATTTATGTTTTTGTTTAGCATTTTGTACAACCGAGGGGTTTACCCAGAAGAAAGTTTTGCCAAAGTGAAGAAATATGGGCTTCCAATGTTGCTTACCCAAGATGAAGGTGTAAAATCCTTCATTTCCAACCTGACAGCTCAGCTTTCTGGTAAAATGTTTTCCCTGTTTTCGGATATTTTGTTGGTTTTCTTATAATAAAACTGTACGGCATTTCTCACATTCTGGAAATGAATTAATTGTATTGGAAAAAGAATGGCTGGAAGCTGGGAAGCTACAAAGGGTTGTGTTGGTTATCATGAGTAAGGCTACCAATGAGGTCTTGGAGAGGTGGAATTTTAGCATTGAAACAGATAGTGAGGTTGTTGAGAAAGGGTAATAGTTTATCCTCTTTTTCTTTAAAGTTTTTGCTTGACAGGCTTAGTTTTTCAGTTAATTTAAAATCTAGGAGATTTGGGTGTTTGATTTTGCAGTGTGTCAAGGGAAAAGAGTGACAAAGAAATTATGAGAGAAATACAGGCAATCATGAGACAAATTGCTTCAAGTATCACTTACTTGCCATGCCTTGATGAACCATGTAAGAGCAGCATTTAAGTTCAAATTTTTAAAAGCTTTTCCGTGCCCGAATATGTGTTAATGACAAACAGCAACATAGCTTTGAGTCGTCTTCTTGAACAAGATGTTTTGTAGTATCTTACTTTGTGTGTTCATAGGTGTGTTTGATGTATTAGCATACACTGATAAAGATGTAGCAGTACCATTCACTTGGATTGAGAGTGACCCAAAGTTGATTGCAAATCCTCAAATGGTGAAGTTGCATTCGTTTGATACCAAGGTACACTAAATGTTGCAAAAGCAGCAAATACACAAGGTTGACCTCCTTTGTTGATTAAATTGTGACTGTGTGTGTGGTGTTCCTGCAGATACACAAGGTTGACACACTTGTATCATACAAGAACGACGAATGGGAGGAGCAGTAGAGTGATTTCAAACTTCTTTTAGCTGATATCTGTGAATCTACTATTCACGTAGCCATGAAAGGGGTGATATAGAATTATTTTGGGTGTGCTTTTCGTGCATGGTTGTGATATAATCAAGAATTGAACTACATATCTTTTGTTAATTTCATCTTTCTTTAGAGGTTATGGTTTCAAATTTGTTTTCCAGGGTTTCAAATGCAAACCGAGAAAACATTCATGATGCGTGATTGAAATGTACTTTTTAGCCACTTTTTGCCATTGAAATGAACTGGATTTCATGAACAGAAACATAGATGGGCCTCTACAATTATATTTTGGTATCAATAAATCTAAATAACTCTTTATTAATCATATATATTTTTCTATGCCAAAATAAAAGTGATATTCTTATTGTCCGGATACATGCCAAAACGTTTTGTTTTTTCTTTTTGTTGTTGTAATTGAGTTTTCGTATAGAATGAAACCAACCTTCTTTCCTGCCATTTTCTGTATTCAGATTCGTCTGAACCTGTTAATCGGTGAAGTGAAAATGATTTTTGTAGGTAGGTTGCAGGTCATGTTGAACTCTATAGATTATCCCAAGCTAAAACAGTGAGCATCTGATTAGTTTTTTCCACCCAATGTTGGTTGAACGACGTATTAAAAAAAAAAGAAGATAAATATTTATTATGGATTGAAAAACCTCTTGTGACACTTCTTTTTAATTCAAAACGATGGAATCGACCTTTGCGATATATAAAAAATAACCGGGTTGAAAATGCTATAAAAAATGAAATGTCATAATTTTTATACATGTCAAAGTGATGGAAAAGGAAAAATACTTTTACGTATCCACCCAGTTTAGCAACTTTTAAGGAAATGATTACAAAAAAAAAAATTATTTTTTCACACCAGAAAAATTTTTAAGGAAATGATTACAAAAAAAAAAATTATTTTTTCACACCAGAAAAATTGTTTTGTGTATACTGGTTGGAGTTTTATCAATGAATTAAAAAGAAGAAATTTTAGTAACGAGTTTATAAAAAGAGTCGAATATTTAGATAAAAAATATACAACCAACAGAAACATGATTTCCTCCCATGTATTGGTTCAATTCTTATTAATAGAACGCACCACATTTCCAAGATTAGTAAAGTAGACAACAATCATGGTCATGTCTTCGATTTAAGGCAGCATACTAAGTGATAAGAGATACAACCCAACAAGTTTAATGACAGCAAGTTCTCTGTAAACAAGTACCATTGTATCATTCAATAGTTCATCACATGAAACATTAAAAATAAATTGTGATTATTAAGTCAACAAGTCACGATCAAGAGAGCGGATATTGCATTCAGCTGCTACGATTTGCCAGTCCTGAGCAGAATGGTTCAGTCCACTATCGACCACATAAGTTAATATACTTAAAAGTGCTTCCTTACTGCGTCGAACTTTCCACCTTCATTCTTGACTTCCGCATTTGACCATCCATAAGCAAACCCAAAACTGTGAACCAACAGAAACCACCAAAGCGAGATTGTTTTTCTTGGACAAGACATGCAAAAGTGCAGTTTCCTGACCTTTTAGCTCAGAGCACCCCAAGGCTATTCAAGCTAAGTCCAGTAAGAGACTAAAACTTTTAGCAGATTAAAAAGGCAACAAGAAAGATGGAGAGAGATCATATTCTTTATATTTGCTTTCTGGCTGCCTTGAATTATCAGGAACTCATCATGTTAACCGCATTTCAAAACCATAAAAATGTGAAATATTTCAGTCTAGCCATGGAGATGAACGTTGCTAGTTTGTTGAAGAGTGAAAGAACTGGACATGCCAATCATTCCATTCTGACTCACCCCGCACTTTGGAAGTTGTGGCTTTGAACAATCTGAACAAAGTAACTCCAAACAAAAGTTCTCCTCATACTCACTGTCATTTAAGCACCTACCACATTGAGCACACCGTGATACGCAAATAATGCACGCCCTGCATGACTGAGCAGCATGCCCTTCCCGCTGACAACCCTCTGCAGGACAATCATAAACGAGCCTCATGTTTTCACATCTTGGGCACATTTCAATATCAATAGCACGACCATCTTCACAAGGGAGATATACATTTCTTCTGCTATAAAAGTGAGGCTTGTGCACGAGCTGCTGAATTTGGTCATCCACACCCAACAAGAATTTCAGCTCTTCAAGATGCACTTGTGTCACACCATAGAGACTGCCAATCCTCAACTGCTTCACTCCTTGTGAGCCCATAAATTTCAAAGCCCTTAGGCATTTCAAAATACCCTCAATACTTAGTTTTGTGCATCCAGGCACACTCAGCTACAAGAAGAAAAATATTTAGTTAGCTTAGAAGTTACAATAGAAAAGAAAAGGAAAAATTAATCCAAGTACAAAGACGCAGGAAAATATTTCATAATTGAAGCTACTTTAATTAAAAACCAATTTCCAAAAGAAAATAAAAACAGTTATGAAACTACCCAATTAAGTTTTAAAAGCAAACCAAGACGCACGATACCAGTCAATATTGGCATATTAGCAAAATAGAAGCTAAAATATTTAATCCAGCACAGCTCCCAGTTTAAGCAACTCAGTAAATGCATTGGACCTAAACGTGTTACTTGAGCATAAAACATACAGGCATAGTAAACTGAAATCCTCCTCTTCTACATGCCTCTATTAGGAAAAAGGTAATTTTTGGTTTGACATGTTCACATATAATGAGAGAATATACATTTATCATTTTGCGGATGTCTAAAAACTGTAGGGAACTGGGATTTAGATTTATACCTGCCTATAATTTGTTTCTTTTGAAGCAAAATGTACCAAACAATTAGTCTATATGAATATAAGAAATAAGAGTATATAGTAATATCCCTCTGCTGAAATACGCATATTCAGTCATATTCCAGTTCATAT
>CM025145.1:29044009-29057132 GCA_013467495.1 Gossypium gossypioides
TAGTTTCTGATTGTGATGCTATTTTGATTTTTAATTTAATATGATTATATTTTAATTTATGATCATTTATCATAGCATGTAATATATGCATCGCATGAGAATACAAACTAATATATAAAATTTTAATTTTTAATTCTTAAGAACATGTTGGACAAGTTGACATGTATGTTTAAATAAAACCCATTAAATGATAATACAATCAGCTTTAATGCCATTTGAAATCCCTGAAATTAAGGGTAATACAATGGTTTCTGCCATAATTGATTGGTTTAAAATGAAACCCAACAATTGTATAAAAGGAAAAATGCTTCAATTGGGAGAACATTATATGGTCAAAAGAGTAATTGCTGGAATTCATCTGGATTTAATGCCCTCCCTATAATTAGAAATTTGTTGAACCTCTAAAAATAAAATCTCTATATCTCCTCCCTCTTTGCAGCCTCCGTAAATAGCATTCATATACAAACAATGCATAAGAGTAGATTAGATTACTGGTATTTTAAGGTATTTTTATCTTAATTTTTATTTATTTACTTAATCATATACATTGTACTCAATTTTTTTATAATCTATTTACCGTTCAACTCTATTGATTTTTTTCAATATTTACAACATCGTTCACCAATTATTTGTTTCCATAAATTGTTTACCTACCATAATTCATTATGCTAGTATTTTTATTTTTGAACAATCTCATTATCAATTTTAGTTATATATGTATTTACATAATGTTTAGAATTACCCAAAGCCCCTCACCAACCCATAAGTAGGAAGATAATATGCTTTATTGCACTCGAACCCACGTTCTCCTTCATTGGCAGCAATGCTATTGAGTAATATTTTCTCGTATGTTATTAATAGGACTGTTCGGGTATTTATACATGTTGTTATAGATGCTATTACAACTCATGATAGGGCCCCACTATTTTGTCTTGACTCCACTGCCTCTAGTACAGACATTCTTTGTCCCTTGTACTAACATTCTCAGCGAACTCTAGGTTTGCTGGATACATGTTTACGGAGCACATGGTCCTTTCTATTCCTGGGACTGACATTCTGGGCAAGCTCTGTGCCTGCTAGACACGTGTTTGGATGGCCTGTGGAGTATGCGGTCCTTTTTGCGAGCTCCTTAGGTGTATGCGAGCTGAGACCGAGGCCTTTCCTAGGTTCCTACGAGCTGGATTTGCGGCCTTGCCTTGTGAGCTAGGTCCTTGGCTTTGCCTTGCAAGCTGGGTCCACGAGCTCACTTTGCTATCCTCTTGTGGTTCATCTCACAATCAATCTTCTGGTGGGACCTATCCGAGTCACAAGTTGGAGACCCAAATCCTTTCTAGGATCTAGGTCAGTGATTACTGATGTATAACCCAGCCTCAAGCGTGTGAATTGGAAACAGGAAGCTATCATCGGTGGTTTTGCACAACCGGTGTGACCCCTCCGGGATGGAGAACTCATACGCGAAGTTGGGAAGTTTGATTCACCGCATGGCCAGAACTCATTGCAGTTCCTCTTGTTTAGTGGTGCAGGGATAGAGTTTGTTTGTCACCAGAATCGGAGATAGTCGTTCCCGCAATGGACAGGCTTGAATGATTCGATTACAAATCTCTCTCATCTTCGACATAGTATTGATAAAAGAAGAAGATAGAAATTAAAAAGCACATGTTTTTGAAATTACCTTTGTTTCAGATTGTTGAAAATCCTAAGCATGAAAGATTTAAGGCTCCAGAGGTCTCGCATTTTAAAGAAGGATTTCTCTTCCCGCTTTTTGACGATTCGTATAATCGAGAAAAATTAAGGATCCAGATGCGAGCAGATGGAAATGGTTCAACTCTTAACGATTAGATACACACACTCGAAACCTGCTCGCGCATGTGGCAGAGCAATCGTTATGCATCGCAACTCGCAGTGTACCGAACAAGTTGCATTTAAACTTGACATGATGGACCTAATGAACTCCATTTTATAACACCCCTTAGGCCGACTAGGAGGGAGTAGATTTTTATACATCAGAAATCACTAAATCAAATCCTATAAAGGATTCGGGTCTCCAACCCGTGACTCGGATAGGTCCCACAAGAAGATTGAGTGAGCTGCAAACCACGAGAGGACAACAAAGAGAGCTCGCGGACCCAGCTTGTGAGGCAAAGCCAATGACCCAACTCGCAAGGCAAGGCCGCAGATCCAATTTGTAGGAACCTGGGGAAAGCCTCAGTCTCAACTCGTATACACTCAAGGAGCTCGCAGAAAGGACCGTGTGCTTCGCAGGCCATCCAAACACGTTTCCAGCATGCACAAAACCCGCCTAGAATGTCAGTCCTAAGTACAAAAAGGACCACAGACTCCGTAAACACATACCCAACAAACTTGGAGTTCTTAGAGAATGTCAATACAAGGGACAAAGAATGTCAGTACAAAAGGCAGCTGTAACACCCCGTACTCGGCCTAGACGTTAAGACCAAATCAAGAGAGCTACATAAAAACATTTCAGAAAAACCAAATCTTTAACTATTTAAAGTTTAACAGACGAGATTATTTACAATTAGTTCAACATAAAAATCCAAATCATAGTCTGAAATCCAAACCACACGTAATAGTATAAGTCCAAATTAAACAATAAATAAAAAGTAAAAGATGACCGAACTCCTACCACGCCGACCTGCCTAAGTCTATGCATTACCTGAAATCTAAACAAACAAATAAATGAGTTTGCAACTCAGTGTGTGTGTAACTTACGTTTAATGATAATTTGTAACCTACAGATGTAATTTCACTTTCCATAGATCATCCATTTTTAGAATCAGATACAAATGTAGAAACAGAGAATGTCGGATACAAATACATAATATATCAGATATAGATGTAAAATATATCAAATTCAGATACAAATTCCTAACCCCATCCGCTACACACCATCTCCGTCCATCCCAACACACCATATAGGGCATCAAGTACCCATACATCCTTACACACTGCATAGTGACTATATGTCACGTTTTAGAATAATCGCAGCCTAGCTGTCATATCAGAATGCCATAAATCGCCAGAATCAGAAATATGTGTGGCTTAGTCACCAGATTCGACAAATTATTAAACTGTCCACACTTCTTTCTTTATACAATCCCAATCCCGATGCAGATGCAGACTAACATATACAAATATAAGTATGCAATATTACAGATTCAGATCATACTTAATCAATACAAAATACATTTACTCACTTGTCTACAATATCGATGTTATAAACATAATAACAATTTATACAGAAACAAAGTATCAACTAATTGATTTTATAGCCTGAATCAGATCATACAGACCCTATGATAGGCCCATGTCCGATAGAAACAATGTTTATGACCCTAATAAAAAATTCAAAATTTTGACTTACAAGCCCGTGTGGATTCACACGGCTTGGAAAGCTAACCTGTGTTATCTACATGACCTAACACACGCTCGTGTGGCCTATCTCATTTCCATACACGGTTTGACACACGGCCGTGTGACTCAAAACAGTGAGTCACATAGTCTAGCACATGCATCGGCACACGCTCGTGTGACTCAAAACACAAAATAATTCTTACACAGCCTGGACCCATGCCCATGTTTCTAGCTCGTGTGACCCTAATTTGGAAACAGTGGGTATACGACTTGCCACACGGCCTACCACAGGCTTGGCACACGGTCATGGCGTCAACAGCCATGTCTTTCGGTGTTCGAAAATCGCAGAAAATTAGGTTTTCGTTACACATCTGAAGAAGATTCGAGGCAAAAGCAACCAAATGTGATTCCTGAACCTAAAACGTCAACCAATTACTCAATTACACAACTTAACCGAAGGAATTTACTCAAATAACAATCAACCAAAAGTGTCAAAAGTTTCGATGCAATTCCTAACGGAACTAACAATTACCCATAAATTAGTCGCAATTATCCGACTTAAGAAGTTGGAGAGACACAACCCGCTTCCAAATCTTCCTTTACAACGAACCTAAATAATAACGACACAAGGAAATAGATTAAAATTCTGACAATGGAGTTCGAAGGAAAACACCCAATTCACACAATCCAATAATAACAATGGTAAAAATGACAGAAACTCACCTTAAGAATTAGAATTCAGTCAACCGAGTGATACATAATAACCAATTGCACAGCAACGAGGCAAAAATGGAAGATCACGAAAAAACAAAAAGTAAAAGAAACGAAAAAGAAAAGGATGAAGAGGGTGTCAAGAACATAAGAGGGAAACCAAATTTTGAACAGAAGTAAATTAATTATTATATAAATAAATAAAAACTAATCATCACAAAGTGCAAAACATAAACCTATCGCTTACGCAGGGACTCGAACAAAAGACCAAAAGGTATACAGAAGCTTAACCATTGAACCAGTAGGCTCATTCTTAACATAAAACTGCACTGAATTAAACTTAAGTTGATAGTTCAAAGATAGGGATTAAGCCTATTTAAAACAAAATATAACCACCAACTTTCCAACAGTGAGGATCGAACCCTTAACCCCGAACATATAAATAGAACACTTAATCAGATATACAGAGACATAATTATTTATAGACGTTAACAACAAAACATTCAAATTTTGGGGCGTTACAGTAACAGAGTTAAGACAAAATAGCTTCTGTAACAACATGTATAAATACTCGAACACTCCTATCAATAACATACGAGAAAATATTACTCAGCAAATGCTAATGCCAATCGAGTTAAGACTCAATCAGCTATGCTAATATTTTAAATTCACTTGAAATTTCATTCTTTCTAAAATTACCATATTAATAAAAAAATTCAATCAATAAAACCAAAAATCCATTTTTTTTAAGTTTTAAATGCCTCGCTATTTCATTTTTTAAAATTAATATCTAAAGTCAATGATACTAATCAATTATATGAATTAGTCTTTTCTTTTTCACACAAATAGGCAAAGTCAATATACTCTTCAATTATGTGAATTATTTTTTTTTTCCTAATATGACTTTCTAAGTAAAAGCATATATTTAGGGATCTTTTTTTTGTCATTTTACATTTTCCTCTATCAATTTATTAAATTTAATAAAAATTACAAAACTTAACTTTAAAGGCTTACTAATGTATATGATGATGAAGACACCATAGATGATTTGCTTGGGAAACACCTAAAGTTGAAATTGCAAGGAATAAGTTTCATAATTCATAAAAAAGCAAGTAGAAAATAATAAATAACATCCATTAAACAATATATACTTTACTTTCTCTTATTTATTCATAATTCACCTTGTGTTTCGTTTCCCTTACATGGTTATTTTCCGAAACTTGATTTTAGCAATTTAGATTATTTATATCTGAATATTACTGATGAGGTAGTTCGAAATGCATTGTTTAGTATGGGTCCCTTAAAAGCCCCGGGTCCAGATGGTCTTCATGCTCTTTTTTATCAAAGTCAATAGGACACGATTGATCTGGATATGTGTTTTTGGGTTTATGGTATTTTTTTCTAGACAACATTTTAATTGTTCTATCAATAAGACACGATTTGTTCTCATTCCCAAGATTACAAACCCTGAATCTTTATCGCAATATCATCCTATAAGCCTCTGTAACGTTCTTTACAAGATTGTTACCAAATTTTTTGCAAACCGTTTCAAGCCAATTCTCCTTTCCCTTATTACTCAGAATCAAGTTAGTTTTGTGGCAGAGAGACAAACCACATAAAACATTATAATTGCTCAAGAGATTGTACACTCGATACGTACCAAAAAACAGATAAAGTCATGGATGACCATCTAAGTGGATTTAGAGAAAGCATATGATAGACTCCGTTGGGACTTTATTAAGGACACTTTGTAACACCCCCTAACCTATCTCCGTTGGTAGTTTAGGGTTATGGAGTATTACTATTTAATTTAGAACCTTTACTTTTAAAAAGTAACAGTAATACAAATTCTTCTACATTATTCAATAATTCATTTTAATTCAATGAATAAATACATTTATGGACCTTAAACCGAGCCTATGGGACCCTAAAAATAATTTAAAAACATATTAGGATCATTTCGAAATAAAATAGAAAAATCTAAAAAATTTGAAAATCAGGGTCACACGGTCATGTGGTTACTTCACACGCTCGTGTGGCTACTTCACACACCCGTGTATGTTGACCGTGTAACTAATCGTGCCTGTGTAATATGTGGTCACACAGTCGTGTGACCAGATCATGTAACTCACAGTGGTTGTGTAGCTCCAGGTCACACAGTCGTGTCGTTAGGCCGTGTAACTCACTGTGTATGTATGGACTAACCTGCAGTGAAAATAAATAAGACACACGGCCATGTGAGACACATGTCCGTGTGACAGCTTGTGTCTCAGGCTGTGTGCTCCAAAATTTTCCTTCAAATTAAAGTTTACCAAAAATATTTTCTTAAGCCACAAGCATACCATTTGCCAACCTTTTGACCTATTCAATACACATTTAAACCAAACCAAAACATGCCAAAATCACACATATCCAACTCATATTCATCAATCAACCAATGTACCCTCATTGGTACCATAATATACACATCTAAACAACTCAACTAAATAACATGGTTTTATACTCTCAACCTACACCATACACTTATAATTCATCCATTATCATCTCATATAAACATATTTCAAATCATATTTTTACCTTATACTTAAAAGTGACCAAAAGATACATACTTGCCAAGCATTATAAGTCCAAACAACTATATACAGAAAAGACATACACATTATGATAACCAAATAACAAACACAATACTTTCATTATATAAAAGCCCTATACATGCCATTTATAACCATAGCCAAAATAACCAAAACTACCAAAGTGTTTGTCAGATAGTGTGATAGAACTCCAACAAGGTTCCAACCGACCGAGCTTCTGGTGATCTACAAAACAAAGAAAAATAACTATATAAGCAACTAGTGCTTAATAAGCTCGTATAAGATAAACTTAAACTTACTGTTCTTTAACATTAATCATTCAATCACGCTCATTAAATCATATAGGTACTTGACTTTCCTATTCACAACAATCCACATCATTAGTAAAGAACTTAAACATATATTTTCAAAGAAACATGACATATATCATGAAATAGATTGCATCATTTCACCTTTTCCACATGTTTGATTAGTAATCTTTTCCATCCATATGCAAGTACCAAGTTTACCATTTCATAAGATCATTAACAACAATTATTTTGTATTCCTGCCTTTCCTTTAGCCTTTTCTTACCCATTGAACCATCAATAATTTCATTGGATACTCGGGAATACTCACACATAGTGTGTCTTTTCATATAACTGTAACATTTCCTTTCCAATAGTGCTCTCACGAGCTGTGAAATAGGCTTACTCACATTAGTTGTAGGTCAGAATGTTAGCTACACTATGCTACTCACACGAGCCGTGGAGAATCCACAACAAATGCAAGACCTCAGCCATCGATAGGACATTCAAGACCATCACTCGAAACTATAAAATCCCAAATAACATGTCATTCGTATCCTAAGAATTCTTAAGGTTCAAACTGGATCTTTGCATATATCTGAATCATTTAATTTCATTATATTGTACCATTTCATTCATGCTTCTTGAATTATACATTTCTCAGATACCAACTTTAAGTATACTAATGTAACAATTTAATCCACAATATAAATTACCAAATAAGCTACAAATCAAGATTAAAATCACATAATTATTCATAATAACTCATTCAAAACATCAAATAACAATTTTTATCTCTATACGAACTTACCTCAATCACCATGGTTGTTACAACTAAGTCAAAAGCTAATCTGAGACTTTAACCTTTCTACGATTCAAATTCGGTGGATTTTTTTTCTTGATCTAAATAAAAATTTCATTCAATTAAATCATGTCAACAACTTAACACCATAAATTCTAGCTTATAACCTATTTCATTGTAAAATTACAAATTTACCCCTAATGTTTTAACCTTTATACAATTTAGTCCTTAATCCCGAAACTTAAAATTCAACAATTTTTAATAGAAACTCATATTAATCGATTTTTCCTTATACCTATATCAACCCTAATTTTTCCTCATTTTACAAAATATACATGAAATTTACCATTTAAACAAATTAATTTTTAAACCCTAAATTCACTAAAAATCATTTATTAAAACATGTTCATTTGACAACTAACTTTAATTATCTATCAATTAACTTCACAAACACATCAAATTCATTTATGGAATATCCCTCAACCTTTAAAAATTTTGCAAATTAACCCCTAGACTAAGTAGATTAAGCTAAAACGAATTCATGAACCTAAAAATTACTAAAAACAGAATTTTGAAACCTACCATGCACAAGATGCAATCATGACCAAATGCTCCAAGCTCCTTTTAATGGTTTTTTCGGTTTCAAATTGAAAGACTGAGAAAGATGATGTTTTGTTTTAGTTTATCTTTTTCTTTTATTTACTAATTTACTAATTTGACCTTTAACAATCATTTAAACTACCATAAAACCTATCTATAAACATCCAATAACTTTAAGTTTGGTATAATCACTATCTAAATCCGTTGGTTTAGATTCGAAGGCCATTTAATCTATTTAACTATTAGAAACCAACTTTTGCATCTTTCACAATTTGGTCCTTTTTACCTATTTAACCCTTTAAACTTCAAAATTCCTTAATGAAAATTTAATACAAACTTAGTGTAAGCCTATAGAAATTAAATAAATATTAAAATGCTAACTAACTCGTCAAAATTATGGTCCCAAAATCACTATTTTTGACACTACTGAAACGGGTTGTTACGCACTTTATTAGACGTTGGTTTTCCTTCGACCTTGGTTAATGCCATCATGGAATGTATCACATTGGTTTCCATGCAGATTGTGTGGAATGGAAGGATTTCTAATGAGTTTGTTCCTAAGAAGGGTATTAGGCAAGGTTTTCCATTGTCTCCTTATATTTTTGTTATTTGTATGGAGAGATTAGATCAGTTAATTCACAAAAAATGTTGAGGATAAGAACTAGAAACCAATTGCTATGGAGAAGGATGAGCCGCCCATCTTACACTTTTTCTTTACAGATAATCTCTTCTTGTTTGTTGAAGCTGATGTTGATCGGATGTATAGGATGCTCTTAATTCTTTTGGAGCGGCTTCAGGACATAGAGTTAATGGAATGAAAACTAGGATGGTTTTCTAAAAAAAATATGGATGTTATCAATACTATTGCCATTTGTAGAATTCTTGGTTTTCACCACTTAGATGATTTGGGAACCTATCCAGGATTGCATTTGCTTCACAAGTGAGTAATAAAGAATACCTTTAACTTTGTCATCGACTAAGATAGGCGGAAGTTGGATAGTTGGAATGCTAGTATGCTTTCAATGGTTGGGCGGGTCACTTTAGTTTTGGTTGTTCTATTATTGATACCTAATTATTTTATGCAAACTGTGAAGATCCCTCATGGCATTTGTGCAGAAATTGAGACAATTACTAGAGGTTTTATCTGGAGGAGAACATATTCTAGAGAGAAGATGTCTTTGGTTAATTAGGGAGATTGCTGCCAACCCTTGTCTATTGGGGGCCTTTGGATACGACGCCTTAAAGAAAAAAAATGATTCTTTTATGCTTAAGCTGGGTTTTAATCTCCTTACTAATAAGGAAGCTTTATGGGTTAAAGTCCTCCAAGCCAAATATAAGATTACTGAGGTAATCCTAGATGACATCTATTGTAGTAAATGTTTTTTCGTCTGGAGATCGCTTTAAAGGTTTGGCCTCCACTATGCCAAAGCCTACTCTAGTTTGTTGGTGATGGGAATCTTGTGAAATTTTAGACTGATAATTGGATAGCGAATGTGGGCCCTCTTATTATTTTTTTTTCGATTCTTGTCCCTTATTGATACTTCTATAACTTTGAGTGAGGTTGTTTCTATGAATGGAAAATGGAATTGGGATTATTTATATTGCGGGAATCCCGACTCTGAATTCTCTGGTTGATTAGGATGCTTTTGAAAAATTCTCTTAACCCTCCGAATGACAAATGGAAGGTTATTTGGTCTTTGAATGGTCCTTAGCGGGTTCGTCATTTTCTTTGGTTAGTACTTAAGGAACGCCTAATGACTAATGTAGAACGTTGTAAGAGAGGAGTTTCGATGGACCCTTGTGTGATTTGTAGGAGAGCCGAGGAATTTTGTATTCACATTTTAAAAGACTACTAACAAGCACAGGAGGTTTGGAAACAAATTATTCCCTCTAGCCTCTTAGCTCAATTTTTTTTCTCTCTTTGCAGGATTGGATTTTAGCGAACTTGAGGAATGTTTTTGGCTTAAAATATAAGGATGTGATATGGCAATGTTTTTTTGGTATTTTCTACTGGAGACTTTGGAAACAAAAGAATCTTACGTTTTTCGAAGGGATTTCTTTTGATTTTGCCAATATATTACAATCTTTGTGGTGTTGGGCGAGTTACATTAAGTCGAGGCCTGGCAGGCCTATGGACATATAAGTAATCGATGTAGGAGTTGTAGGTGGAGTCCACCATTTACTGGTTCTTTTAAACTAAATGTTAATGGTGCCTGCAATCCATCTTTGGGTCTTGCATCTTCGACAACAATGGTAAGAGATGAGTATGGTAGGTGGCTATAAGGGATTGGGAGAAATTTAAATTATACACTCTAAACCCTTGCATCAATTACTAAAATTTGTACAACATTTTTTTAAGTATTAATAATTACTTTTAGTTTTTTCCATACATTTTTCATTAAATATTTACAAACATTTTATCGCTTAAATTTTTTTTTGTAAACTCCCATTTAATTATCAAAAAATAATACTTTACATAAAACAGCAAAGGATTGATCCAAACAACAATTTCTAATTCTAATGTAAAAATTGGAATTTATTTTTATTTCAAAAATTTTAATACATTACTATTTTTTAAACATTCTATGATATAACTTCAATATAAATATAAAGATAAAAAATCTCATTCTTCAAACATAAATTCAAATCCTGAATCATATGTAAAAAACTAGTTTCTTAAATATGACGAAATTACTATACTAAAGGTACAAAAATCCAAACACACCAATGATGTCAAGTTTATGTAAAAGTTTAAAAAACTTAATCCTAACCATTAAGGTGTTTTAAAAAATTTAGAGAAAATATCAAAATATTTAAAATGATCTCAATAACTATAAATGTCGAGGTTATTTCAAAACCCTTACAACACCTTGTCTTTAAACAACCTTTTAAAACAAGAAAAATTTCGAAAACTTAAAAAAAATGGAATCTAATATTTGAAAAGCGTAATTTAAAAATGGGGGAAAATCTAAAAAATTTAAAGGGACCTCACCCATAAGTGTTAATGTACTATTTAAAACCCTAATGAAATCCTAACCCTAAAAAACTTATAAATAGCTCATTTCACTTGTTTATTTTTCACAAAGAATCCAAAATTTCCTCTCATATCTCTTCTATCCTAAATACATAATATTTTCTAAATCCAAATTTCAAGGTTCTATAATGGTCGCATCCTTAACGAGATTGGAAGAATGACATGCCACTCGGAATGCAGTAAGAATAGGGAATCTCTAGTGTCTTAGTTCATCATAACATAGACATAAAAGTGCCTCACAAGGTGATCATTCCTCATTTAAAAGAGGTTGGTTTCTATCACATTAGTGAATTTGAGAATTTTACTTTTGTGCCAACATTTATTTTTGCTTTAATTGAACCATAGAGGCCCAAGACCTATACATTTCATCTCTCATGCAACAAAGTTACAAAAATGTTGAAAGATGTAGCACTATAGGAAAGCTTTTCGATTGACAAGCGTCCAATAACAAGAAGTTCTAAACAAAATTTGGCACTAGTACTTATTGAGTTAGATGAGCTCCAGATTAACTTAACATGGTTAATAACTCATTTCGGTCAACTTCCAAAGGATTGAACTCCCCTTAATGTTGATCATCATGTTAAAGCTTACATCCTCTAGTTGATTAGAGGTGTGCTAATGCCAGAAAAGTTAGAAAACAAAGTTTATATCATGTTTTCCCTTATTGCTAGCTAATTTTCAAATTGTTGGAACATATAGTCTAGTATGCGATTTTGGCATGTAGAATGAAAAACGTGAAAGTAAATGAATGACTTGTGATTTTACAATCGTGGGGTGGTATTGACTTTCGTGGATAAAACCTATCCCTCTATTAATCTTAGTTTTCCTCTGGTGAAAAGGTAAAGTTAAAAGCACGTGCTGTAAAATGTATTGCTTTATAACTATTTTATATCGGTACTAACATTTGATATTTTAATAGATGGTCCAAGCATCTTAACCATACAACTTATTGGAATGATAATATTGTAGTGATACAATAATCTTTTGATATTAGATTATATGATTCAATAATTTATTTGTGTGGATATAATTATTATCATAATTGAATTTAAATGTATTTATTTACATTTTTGCAGTTTGTGTGGATATCATAGTAGGTGGAAGAGAATATTGTCACACTACAAGTATATGCACATGTTGCTCAATTGTGTTTTTAACGTACGCATATTGTTTATATGTTTTTCTTACATCAAGTGACATTAGTGTGATTAAGTTTTACGACAGTTTGGGATGATACAATAAATTTTAATAGATCTAAAATAAATTGATAAATATCGTGATGTAGATTTGTGTTTGAGAGCGCAGCATAATTGTGCTATTAAATATATCAACGATATCATACTTTCGGTCAATCATCTTCTACATATCTCACAGGTTGTGTTGATTGAATGTTATAATTTTGCACCATCTATGATTTATAATGTAACACCCCTTACCCGATACCGTTGCCAGAGTCGAGCACGAGGCATTACTTAGCTTATCTTACTAATTCGAAGCACAAAAACTTGTTTTGAAAATAAATGTAACTATATACAGCAATCTGTCCAATCGCGTAGCAGTTACTAAATTAATTATAAATCGAGCTACAGAATTCAAAATTTAACTCCGTAAATTTTTCCTGAAACTAGACTCATATATCTACTTACAATAAAATTTTTAGAATTTTTGGTTCATCCAATTAGTACAGTTTATTAGTTAAAGTCTCCCCTGTTTCACCACCTGACTG
>CM025145.1:29094458-29107823 GCA_013467495.1 Gossypium gossypioides
ACTTTTATTTTATTTTACCACTGTATTTTATTTAAATAAGGATTCGAGTCACTTAATTCTAACAAGAGTTTTATATTATTGAGTTTTCTTAGTTTAATTTAATTTCTAATTCTTATACTTTATTTTTATATCTTTTATGATGCTTTTCAATCTACAGCGACCTAAATAATTTATATGTTTGGGAGATTCGTTAGTTAGTGGCTTAGTAATTAAAATATGATTAAAATTTAATTTATAAAATTTACCGTCCCAATTTTTGGAAGTTCGATGCCAGATTTTCTAATCCGAGCCATTCCATGAAATTACACCGAGAGGTTTTCGAAAATGTGCATGATAGTGAATGAAGGGTTCATTAAAGGGTTAATGTTCATTAATTAGATGTGTTAAATTATTAGAAATGAGAATTTAGATTTTAAGGCTTATGGACTAGATTGTAGGAATAACAAAATTTTAGGGTAAACGTGCGATAACTAGAAAATAGAATTTTGAGGAGAAGTCCTTATTTGGTAATTAAACTAATCCCATCTAAGTAAATTTTTCATTTTGAATTAGCTAAGGAGGAATGGATGGAGTTAGTTCATTTACACAAATTCTTTTCTTTTCTATACCAAAATTCTCACAATTTTCTTTCAACTTTCCTTGCATTTTCATAATCAATCTTTGAGTTTTATTGGATCAAATCAATTCATAAGTATGTTTTTAAACAAAATCTTCCATCAAAACAAGAATTTAATTAGAAATTTTAACATTATTTTCTTTTTTTTTTAACTTATGTTGGAATTTTTAAAAAGGAAGAGGAGTAAAGTTTTCCTTTGATTTCTTAAAGAAATATTTGTTTCTACAGTAAAGAAATGTGGTTTCTAATATTAATCTATGATTTCTAAATATTAGAAACTGTTTTTTTTTTTCTAAATTTTTCATTTTCTTCATTATTTTTATCATTTTTCAAGGTAGATTGTGAAAGCTTCAATTTTATTGTTTCTTGATATTTTTGAGCTAGATTGTTGTTAGATTTGAGTTTAGAACCAAGTGGTATATCTAAACTTTAAGTTTTATCTTAATCTTGGATGAGTTCTTAAAAAATGCCATGGTTGAGTGTTTGAGGAGTTTTAAAGAGAAAGAGAAAGCTTAGGAGCTAGTGTTGTTGATGGTTTTTGAGTGTTTAGAAGTTCCTAAACTTAGTTTTGATGTTAGATTTTGATTTTGGATGGGTTAAATTGAATTTCTCTTGAGTTGTAAAGAAATGTGAGAAAGTTTGTTGCTATATCGAATTGCATCTCATTAGTGGATTTAGGTGGATTTGATGTTGAATTATGTTTCTCGAACCTTATTTTATTGTTTTGATTATAGTTTGTAAGAAAGAAAGTGGCCGAATTGTCTAAAACCAAAAGGAATGAAAAGATCGTAGAGGCATAATTGTTTCGATTTGTGCTAGCTTAATTCAATTATGTAATACGGATGTGATTAAGTAATCTAACTTATGATTTATTGATGATTCTAAGTTATTGGTTATATGTTGGTTAATGTTTTATCTATGCCTATGTCGAATACATGCTTAAACTTTGGTTGTGGTGGATTTATGAAAAATGCATGTTATTTCCTTTTGAATGATTTGTCATGAAAATGTAGGACTAGTTGTGATATATGATGGTAATTGACAATGCTTTATGATTCTAAGACATGTTTAATAATAATCGCCATATTAAACAATGTTGGAAATTATTCGACTATTGTTCGCATGCTATAGGATTATTTGTGATGGAGGAGGATTTGACACTTGTTTGCATTCTATTAGTACTTGTACGCATTTATATTTGACATTTGTGTACATTATTGGCGTGTTAGGGAAAATTGTTTACATGCATCGGTGCATTTTTTTCCATTTGGCACTTGTGCACTACTTTTTTGGTGTGTTAGGGGTTTGATTCGTATATTGTTCATTGTTCCATATTTGGTTAATAGGGGCATATTCTAATTATGATTCAATTGGTAATGATGGATATGAATTGGATTTGTTGATGATCATGATACTTGGAAATATGATATGCAAAGTTTTGTGGCAATGCTCAAGTATGGTTTGATTATGTTTAATGATTTGAATTGAGTATGGAAATTTGTTAAACGAGGCAAAACTAGTATTGCATTGATTATCTGGAGTATGAGAATTGATACCCTCTTGATGAGTTAGCATGCACTATTACTTAATGGTTATATATCATAAACTTAGTTATGTTAGCATCATTGAGCTTTAAGAAGCTCAACATGTAGATTCAATGTTCTGTGCACAAGTAGCAGGAGCACATTCGAGTTTTGATTTGGTTTTTCTAGCGTCAAGGCTTCAAGTCTCACCTACATCTTTGCTCTTTGTAATTTCGATCTATTGGACCTAGGTCTCTAGGTGTATTTTTATGTCTTAAAGTGGACTTTTATGTTGATTTGAAGTATTTAACATATTCAACATATTCATTATGTTTTGGTTCATTTTGGAACTTTTGGTTACTTACAAATTGGATTTGGGATGCAAATTTCTATGTTGAATATATGTTTTATGGTTTACAATTTACTTGCCTATTGGATTTTTTATCCACTATGTTAATCATCATGTTTTTGCATATTTTAAACTTTTTTTATCATGTCAAATATGTTTGCTATGGTTTGGTTGCACGTGGCACATGTTTAAGAACTTTTATAGACCCAATTTTATGAATAACAATGCTTAATTTTTACATTTTTGGGCATATGTCTTGAGACTTCAAGAACAATCTCATGTGATTAATACATTTTTGGGTATATGTCTCGAGACATAGCCTGATGTCTCGAGAAATTATATGTCGAGTCTCAAGACATGATGACATTTTCTTGAGAGATAAAACATCAAAGTTAAGGGTCTTATTTTCAAGGCCAAAGTCTCGAGACATGATTCATTGTTTCGAGACATAGACACCAAGGTCTCGGACATGGTTCTATTGTATCGAGACTTCAAACTTTGACGCTAAAATTCAAAAACATGGGAGGCATGCCTCGAGACATGGCTTTATTATCTCAAGACATAAACTTGCATTTTGCTTGTTTGATCCCAAGATTCGTAACCCAACATGGCTTCATTATCTCAAGACATAAACTTGCATTTTGATTGTTTGATCCTAGGATTCGTAACCCAACTTTGTATTTTACTATCTTTGACCTCAATTTGATATATGTGGGCTCTTTTGAGTTCATTTAAAATCATTTTCACTTGTAATATCTTTCAATTGCATTTTTCACTCTTGACTTGTTTTTGTTCGAATTTTTTGCTTCAATGATTGTTCCGATATGTGTTTGAGTTGCTTTAGCAATGAATGTGTCATTTTACATTCAATAGACTTCTAGGTCAAGTGTAGGGTGTTACAGATAGATGATTACGATTTAACTTTCTTGATTTGTACACATGTTATTAATTCTATATAATATGTAGGTTAAAAAAATTCTAAGGGAAAGAGTGTTGAGAGCCAACCAGCCATTTTGCTTTAGTGATCTAGCTAGAGGTTACCTAAGAATAGTTTTAGGGAAAACGACCAACTAAGGACCATATTTTTTAACACCCTAAAATAGGGCCTAAGAGTTTTGAGAATATTTTAGGAATTTTAGCCTATATGTGCTTGGAATTTTGTAAGGTTGGTATTCGATAATGTTTTCGACAATGGCTATTAGGAAATTAAGTCAATTTTTGAAAATGAGTTTTAAATACCTTTAATTTTAGGAAAAGGACTAATTTGTAACAGGGTTTAAACTTTGAACATTTATGTTGTAGTTTCGTCAATTCTTAAAATTGAACCTATTTCTTTCCCGCCAACATGTTTTCACGTCAGATTTTTCCCATTCATTGTGCTTGCTGTCCCTTTGATTTTCTTAGCTCTCCTCACTCAATCTTGACTCCCAAATTGTGATTATTTGATTTCTACTATTATCAAAGCCTTAAACCTCCATAAAATCTCTTCAAAACACCCAAAAACTCCATTGATTTCACCATTATCAAGTTATTAGGTTTTCTCGGGTTTGCGTCAAAAGTTTGATCTTTGGAAATAAAAGGTAATGTATTGATTCCTTATTAGTTTTTATGATATTTAGTCCTTAAAATTGAATTATTAGCCTCAAATCGCATGATTCAAATAAAAGCCAAAAATTTGGTTGTTAATGGTGAATTTCGGGTCTGTGGATTAAAAACTTGGTTTTAAAGTGTTTTTCAGCTTGTTTTAACATAATTAGAAGGTTTCTAAAGTTACTTTGAAGTTTCGTTAAGATTTTATCGTGTTTTAATGAATTTTCATTATTATGGCCAAAACTTGTCAAAAAATTTCGATGCCTTGGAACATGTAGTTTTGTGTAGTTTAAAGGTTGAGAATTAGTAGTAGATGAATATGTAGATGAATGAAACCATTTTCATATGAAAATATTAAGTGTAGACCAAGTTATTCAAATTTTAAGTTTGTCATGCTAAATGATTTGGTTAGAAGAGAATGAAGCTTAGGCTTATGATAATTCATACGCATGATTAAATAAATATGACGATTGGTTACTTGTGAAACTGTTTGCTAAATGAATGATGCGTGATGATGGTGTAGTGTCCTTGTATTTAGGCTCAATGACTGGACCAGGTATAGGGTGTTACACATTTCAAAGTTCGTAAACTGTTAAACAAATTGTTGGTGTTTAGGAAGGTGTGACAATGACATTATGCTTTTTTGTAATTGGCCTAAATCTGGAGGTGCATTTGTGTCATTGATTCTAAATTAGGTTTACTTTGATATAGGTTATTAATTTTCATTAACTAAAGGTGATCTTTAATCACCACATTTATGAATTGAGGTTGAACAATCGAAATAACATTTTATTATCTAATTTATTTTATTTGCATTTATTTTACATATTCTTCATATTCATTTTTTTATTGTATTCTAACTTATATAATTAATTTAGTTAGTTAGTGAGTCGAGTTATATTTGAAGTCATTTGCACACTTTACTCTAGGTTTGATCCTTGAAATACGTCTATTCAAGCAAATATGGTTCCAACTACAAGAGTAGTTGCAACTTAAGTTGTAGCTAGGCTAAAACCATAACTTGTCATATTTGAAGTTTGCAATCTTTTGAACCAAATCTATTTGGATCTTGAGCTTTTATTCAATTGGAGGTATTCATGGGAAATCTTTAAAGATTGATCTAATGAAGGAACAAATGACAAAGGATTAGTTTCAACTAGATTATACAAATTAAAAACCCTATTTTATGTTGATTGGATTAGGCTGATTGAAGAATGTCTTGAAGATATCTTTATTTATCCTAGACTTTATTATACTTATTTTGACTTATTTTATACTTATTATATTATCCTTATTACTTATAATAAAATAAGTCAATTGAAAAAATAAAGGGTTCTGAAAAATCTGGAAAAATCGAAACTAAGAATAGAAATATTTGACAAATGGGTTCCAAGATTGTTATTATTATTTTGACACAAGAAAAGGATGTGTAAGATTCCTTTTCTTGTGTCGAAGGCTAGAAATACGAAGAATACTCCCTATAATTATTTGTTCCTCTCATTTATCTTTCCTTTCTATTCCCCACTTACGTATCTTATGTTTAGTATGTAATCAAATTGAATTTAGAAAACAAAACCCATTCTATGATATTTAAATTTGACACTGACAATAGGAATATAATTACACCCCTCTAATTTAGTCCAATTTAGGTTGAAAAAAGAAAAAAAGAGAGGTAAAGACAAATAGTCTTTTGCACAATTTAGATAATTGAAGTCCCTTTTTGGAGGCTACTTTGGTGGGAATTGATATTGGAATTTATCTATATTTCAGCAAGCCAATAATGACTATATATGTAAAGCTTGTCTTAGTTAGTTGGTAAGAGAATTAACACTTAATTTGTTTAATTAGGAATCATGTTTGTGAGTGCATTTTGTAAGTAAAACTCAAGTAAGTCACTTGGTTTTAAACTAAGTTTTTAGGGGCACTTAGTGGAGAGTGATCTAGATCTTAGTACAAGTGTGAAGTTGCTACAAGGTGAGTGGTAGGACTTAAATCATCACTTGTATGTTGTTAAAGATAGAGAATTGTCTCTCTAAGCAAGACCCTACAGATATAGGTGGAAATTGAACTGAATAACCAATCTTTTTGTATTGTTGTTCTTCACTTGTTAGTTGCTTTAGTTATAATTGCATGTATAACTATTCACATATCAACTTGCAAAAATCAATTGTTTCTTGAACTTCCTTGCAAATTTATTTCGTTTTAATTATTACTTGACAACAATACTGCGCACTTGCAGTTATCAGTGAGTAGTGGACATTATTTTTAGGTTCAATTGATTTTCTATTTTGTGCTAATTTTATATGCATTATTGCATCCAATCAATGGATTTAGTTGTGGATAAAATAAACATTCAAATATTTTTAAAGAATGATAACTTAGGCTCTCACCAACAATATTTCAAAAGTTGATTGATTGTTTAAAAGAGAGGTAGGCAAGTGACTTATGAGATAAATTGCATGGTGGCAAGCAAAAGACCAAATATTTAGTAGTAGGGATGTTTCATGTAGTAAAGTTCTTGTTGTTTGTATATTGTGTGTATGTTGACATTAAACGAGATTAACCTTTTGAAGGGTGTATGGAAAAGTGAAAAGATATTTAATACCATTGAAAGAAAGAAATAATTTTATATTCTCCACCGCCCCTTGTACAAAAAGAAAAAATTTTGACATTAAAATGGCACTTCATTTGTGCATGAATTTTTTTTAAAAGTTTATTAACCTCACTTTTGTTTTCAAAGTATGTAGTAAAATGTATTTGATGTATTGATCAACAAAAATGCAGTAGTATAGTTTTTTTTTTATCAAATGATCAAACCAAGGAAAGGCCCCATAAGTCACTAAATAGTGTTTGAACTAGTTTTGTACTTAATAAAAGTAAGTCACTAAAAAAGTTGTCGATAGCCTTTATTTAAGGAACATGAATTACAAAAAAAAAAAAATNATTGAGGAAGGTAGGGAGAAATTATTCAAAATAAATTTTAGAACTCTTGCATATTGATGAGTTAATCAACAATGGAAAGTGATAATGGAAGTATTATTAGAGACCAAATAAGCTCTAGGTGAATTTGGACAATGGAAGCCTAGGCACTTGTAAAGCTTGTCTTTTATACTTAGTATGAACCAGTAGTGTCCACCTTAGCAGATCCTTCATAAAAAACAATGGTAGGGGAAGACTTCAACAAAAGGTAGATTAGCTTGGAAAAATTTGGAAACAAAAATTACATTGTGTTTAATGTTGGAAACACTCAAAATACCTAGAGTTTGAAAGCACTATTTGATGTATGTTATTAGTTAAATCCTAATGAGTTATTGGAATTTTGTTACCATAACCTATGGAGACTTTTTCCATGTCATTATATTCATATATGTGTGGCTCAACAGTCATGTGGTAGGATACACCAAAGCCAAGAATCTAAAGATTTGTTGATGTTTGAAAATCAGTAATGTACTTGACCAAGTTTGTTGCATAATTGACATAAATTGTCCTTAGTTGAAGTGTTGGTAATTGAAGAATGCCATTGATATGTTAGATTGAGTTAGTTTTTGGGATGCCATGATTGGTTTTTGTTATTGTTGTTGGTGTAAGGTGGTGATTATTGTGATTGGTAGAGTTAATAGGCTTAGTCTGTGTAGAAACAACAATGGTAATTGGTTCAATGGCTTATTTTTACTTTTCATGGCAAAGAAAAATTTCATGATTAGGTAGTTTTTGAAAAATTTCCTCATATATAATAGTGGAGTTAGTAGCAATATAAATATCTCACAAAACTCTAGACCTAAAACATCACGAATCTTAATTATTAATTTAGAGTTTGAGACTTCGCATCAATAATGGAAAGGTCATAAAAAAGAGACTGAATGCTTTATATATATTCAATTATTGAGTGATATTCTTTCATTAGTCTCATAAGTTGATCATAGAGATAAAAATATCCTTATTTGAGACTTGTTTTCATAAAAAGTGTGAAAAGAGTCTCGAACATTCTTTTCTGTTTTAGCGGGGAAAATAATGGAGGCAATTGTAGGTTCACTGGATGCTATAAGAGTGTTCTAGATGAGTTGTTCTCGGAGAAATCAAAGAGTGCATATAGGATAGACTGTAGAGTTATCGTCGGGTTTGGTGGTACGAGACGGAGTGGGAGCAAATCCATTTAGATGATCGCAAAAGGTCATGACCATACATTAGCATAGAGAATTATACTTCATAAGTGACAGAGTTGTGACTTCGGCTGAGTTTGATCAAAAGTTACAAAGCAAGGTTGAATTGGACTATTATAGTAGTGTTGCTAGTGTTGTCGACATTAACAACAATAGTGTTGGAGGTTATTAGCGAAGGGTGGGGAGACAAAAGGTAAAGATCATACTTGTAGAGCTCTTAAGTTTTGATACCATAAAAATGCAAAAAAAAAAAATGATGAGTGAATGAAATGATTTGTATTTAAATGAAAAGCAATGTTTAAATACAAGCAAAGGAAAATAAACATATCAAGATAACTCCTTTAACGAAGAATTATTATATAAAATTAGAAACTTGTTATGTACTTATGATCACCAACCTTAAAACCAGATAAGGTCCAGGTCACCTACCCTTAACCCGGCTAGACCCTACCAAATGGATGCGTGCAAGCCTTATAATGGGAGGTTAGTAAGAGCATGCCAAGGAGATGCTCGCAAAGGGAGCTCGCGGTCTCAATTTGCACATGTCAAAGGGTGCTCGTAAGGGGAGTTCGTGGTCCCAGTTCGTATATACCAAAGGAGTTCTCATGTGGGGGGCCACAAAGTCCAACAGATAGCTCAGTATAGTACACGTGTCCAACATGCATAGAGTCTACTAAAAATGTCAATTCTATAAACAGTAGCTATGTATATAAATATTTTATTGTCCCCTTTAATGAGACACAACAAAAAATTACTCAACAATTGTTGCAGTGAACTTGGATAGATTTCTGGCCAACAAGTTTCTTTAAATTTAAGGAATTTTTTTGCAAAAATTACAATGGCTCACCCAACTGACAATTTCCCCTCTAATATTTCATCTGGACAAGCTGGAGCCTCGGGTTCTGGTAGTCAACCTAACGACGCAAACTTGTTAATAATGAGGAGTTAATAAGGAAGGTATAGTTTGACAATTCTAATTTCCATAATAATGTGAATAGTAGGATGAAGGTCCAGGCATGCATGTGAGAGAGGGGCAGAACGAGATGTGAGGGTGTTGAACCCCGAGTCTTAGGACATGGATTGACTTTTCTGTTGAAACAATCCATTGGCCTTAGAGATAGCAGCAGTGAAATTTTCGCATGATTTTAAGGTCCCAAAGGATATGTTCGATGGGAGGAGGGACCCACGAGCCCACTTGATGCAATACAATGATTATATGAATGTGCTGGGAGAATCGAATTCTGCAAAATGTAAAGCGTTTTCCACGACACTTAAAGGAAGCGTGATGGATTGGTACTTGTCCCTTCCTCAAGGCTCAGTTTGAAGTTTCTCTCAGTTAGGCTAGATGTTCCAAGGAATATTGAGGGCTCACAGGGAGATTATGAGCATGCTTATGGGATTGATGCCCATGAAACAGAGAGAAGGTGAGTCTCTCCAAGACTATGTAAAGCGATTTCATGCAACAACTTTGAACACGAAGAACTTAGAAGATCAGTGGGCTATCAACGCTTTCATTATGGGGGTACAGAATGACCATGTGTAGTACTCATTTACTGATAACAGGCCCCAGATTTTGGCAGACTTGTATGAGTGAGCCCACAAGTTCGCAGTGGCAGAGGAGATTAAAAGGGCGTCACGTGGAACCTTTTGAAGGAAAGGCAAATGGTTCAGGAACCAAGAGGGAGCTCACAGTAGGCAAGGACTCCCTAACTAGTTGTTGTGAACACAGGGTGATAGGCAGCAAAGAGCACAGACGCAAGGTGATTCTCTTAAGGCCTCTTAAAGGTCTCAACCATAACATATGAGGAAATACATCCTAGGGCAAGTTTATAGTTTACACTCCTTTGAATGCTACCCATACTTATATTTTGAACCAGGTAAAGAGTCGTGGCATCCTGCCCAAACCATCTCCAATCAGGCATAACATAAGAAGGTCAAATTTAAGAGACAGATGTGCCTTCCAGAATGACGTTAGGCACAATACTGAAGACTATTTTACTCTAAAGGATGCTATCAAAGAGGTGATGCGAAATGACGAACTCGCTGAATTTGTTGATCAAGGTACTTCCGAGTAGGGTCAGAGTTCACGTGGTGATCTTAAAGGTAAGCAGAAGGTCAAATGCACCATCCATGTGATTGTAGGTATAGATGAAAATTGGGTAGGTTCTAGTGCAAAGAGGAAGTCTCACATGAGAAGTGTGATGTCTGTTAGTGCCCCTAAGAG
Source organism: Gossypium gossypioides (assembly GCA_013467495.1). NCBI lineage: Eukaryota > Viridiplantae > Streptophyta > Magnoliopsida > Malvales > Malvaceae > Gossypium > Gossypium gossypioides. The sequence continues at coordinate 29,104,921 of CM025145.1, forward strand.
GTCATGTCATCAGGGAATATGGAGCGTTGAATTTGGTAATGATGATGAAGAATTGGTCTACGACGAAGAGGGAAATGATCCGATGGTTGTTTTTGCGACGATCTCAGGTTTTAAGGTTAAAAGGAATTTGTTAACAATGGAAACATAGTGGAGGTGTTATCTTGAGAAGCATATTAAAAAATAGGGTTGAAAGACCAAGTTTTATCCAAAGCAAGCCCGTTGTATGGTTTTCGGAACCATCTAGTTGAGATGAAGGGCTCTATCACTTTGCCAGCCACCTTAGGGGATGGCGAGCATATGACTACGAAATACGTTCAGTTTTTTTTTTGTTGTGGATCATCCCATGGCGTATAATGCCATATTTGGGCCCCAATATGAGGATGACAAAAGTGGTAGTTGCAACGTTCTGTATGAAGATCAAGTTCCCAACAAGGACATAGGTCGAGTTCTTATGATCAAATAAGCAAACTGCGAGGCAATGTCATATGTTATCTGTTAAACAAGCGCGAGAGCCAGCAACTGAGGGACAAAGTTTGCAGGGTACAGTGCTAGCAAGTTAAGCCTTGGACTTGAACAACCTAGATGTGAGAGATGAAGAGAGAAGTAAGAAGCCCGAAACAGTAGAGCACACCAAGACCTTACAGCTATTCTGCGACAATGAAGAAAGGACTGTAAATATTTCATTAGCGTTAGCAACAGAAGAGAATAGCATGTTGGTTCGGTGTTTGAAGGTGAACTTAGACGTTTTTGCCTGGTCAACAGTAGATATGCTAGGGGTAGACCCTAGGTGATCATCCATAAGTTGAATGTACTCCCCGAAGCGAAACCAGTTAAGCAAATAAAAAAGGAGGTTTGTTTCGCAGGTAGTGGAAGCCGTTAGACAGGAGGGATCTAAACTGTTATCAGCGGGTTTTATCAGGGAAGTTGAGTATCCAGATTGGGTCTCAAATATGGTTATGGTGAAAAAACCAAACGAAAAATGGAAAATGTGTATTGATTTCACCAACCTCAACAAGGTGTTAGAGATAATTTTCCTTTGCCTTCAATTGACCATTTGGTTGATGCCTCTGCAAGTCACATATTCATGAGCTTTATGGACACTTTTTCAGGTTATAACTAGATTTTTTTGGATCATGATGATCAACTTTCATCACCGAGGAGGGACTTTTCTGCTATTGGGTCATGCTTTCCGATCTCAAGAACACGAGAGCAACCTATTAGAGGTTGGTAAATAGAATTTTCAGAGAGCAGATAAGACATGGACTTGAGGTTTATGTGGATGATATGCTAGTGAAAAGTGGGACTATAGAGGAGCATGTACAGAACTTGTCAAAGGCATTTGCAATTTTGAGGGCCCACAACATGAAATTGAATCTTGAAAAGTGTGCTTTCGGCGTGGGGCTGGCAAATTTTTGGGTTTCTTGATTTTAGAAAGAGGAGTAGAGGTGAACCCAGAGAATATTTGTGCTATCTTGGAAATGCCTCATCCGCGAACATTAAAGAAAATTTAATGCCTCACAGTTAGGGTAGTGGCACTGAACAAGTTCATTTCCAAAATGACAAATAAATGCCTCCCTTTCTTCAAGGCCTTGAGAACCTCCTTTTCATGGACTAAGGAGTGTCAGATAGCCTTTGAAGAATTGAAGTTGTACATTACCTCCCCGTTTCTTTTGAAGTCATCGCGAGTGGGAGAAACCCTTTATTTGTATCTAGCTACCTTAGAGGAGACAGTTGCAACAATACTAATCAGAGTAGAGGATGTTCGCCAATTTCCAGTGTACTACATCAGCAAGGTACTCCAGAAAGATGAACTGAGGTATTCAAAAATAGAAAAATGTATCTTTGCTTTGATTGTTACAACTTGCAAGCTACGTTCATACTTCCAGGCTCATCCAGTTGTCGTCATGACTAATCAACCTATGAGGAAGTATTGTCCAAAGCCGATATCTCAGGAAGGGTAACAAAATGGAACATTGATTTGGCTGAATTTTGAGTGGAGTTCGCCCTGAGAACAACAATAAAAGAGCAAGTATTAGCTGACTTCATGGTTGAATGTTCTTTCGAGAAGCCTATTGGCACAGTAGGTAATACAACTTATAACTTGAAATACTGGATAATGAACATTTTATGAAGTTAAATGTGTATGTTATTTACAATTTTATGTGAATATTGGCGAACATTAGCAATTCAATTTTTTATTTCTATAATGATACATGATGAGTTTGGACTTTATTCTAAGATCTCTTTTCCACTTGTTGTACACGACCTAGTAGTTAGCCTACCTCAAGAGGGTGTACATATAAATGATAGTTTGAAAAAATGGTTAGTTTATGTTGATGGTGTAACACCTCTTACCCGAGACCGTTGCCGGAGTCGAGCACAAGGCATTACTTAGCTTATCTTACTAATTCGGAGCATAAAAACTTGTTTTGAAAATTAATTTCGCTATTTACAGCAAATCTGTCCAATCACGCAATAGTTACTAAATTGATTATAACTCGAGATACGAGACTCAAAATTTAATTCCGTAAATTTTACCTAAAACTATACTCATATATCTACTAACCATAAAATTTTTAGAATTTTTGGTTCATCCAGTTAGTACAGTTTATTAGTTAAAGTATCCCCTATTTCATCACTCGACTGTCCTGACCTCTTGCCACTAAAAATAAGTTTTCCCATTGTAGGATTTTCATATGGTGTTCTCACTTATTCCTACAGAAAATAGACTCAAGAAGGAATCTATAAATATAAATTATAACACATAAATATTTTTGTACAATTTTTAATTATTTTCTAAACTCAGAACAGGAGACTCCAAAAATAATTCTGATCCTGTCTCACCAAAATTCATATATCTCAAAATATAAAATTTCTTTTGCTAAACCGTTATTTTTCCATGA
>CM025145.1:29114152-29141466 GCA_013467495.1 Gossypium gossypioides
ATTCGACATAGTGAATTTTCTTCTCCTCTGCCCGTGGTTTTTTTTCCCGAAAGGGTTTCCACGTAAAATATGTGTGTTCTTTATTTTTCTATTTCTATTTTTTTGTCATTACCGACATTATATTTTTCTCAAAAAGCCCGACGAATTCCCTCAGTTTTGGGCCTTTAACAAGTATAAGCTTTGGAAATTCGCGAGCTGTGGTGCTTTGTTGCGTCGGTAGCAATTGATGAAATAAGCCACCACGATCCACCAAGAGAATCCGCAAAGTTGACCGGGAGCTATCTGGTACTCTTGAAGGATATGACAGAAGAACAGATGAAGTGGCAAGTGGAATCCATCTTCCAGAGCATAGAGGGGGAGCAAGAAGTTGCCATCGCTAGTATCGCTAAGCCTGTGTGGTCCTTCAGGAATGGAAATGTCATAAGAAAAGTTAGGGGTTTGAATCTTTCGCGTGCCCAAAACTCGACTCATCTGTTCTTCTTTTGTTCTGCAGACGAAGAAGTTGGCCTTTATAGGAACTCTCGAAGCACGCTCACGTAGTGGGCAATTGGGAATTATTCGACCACCAACCCTCCCATTCTCAACATATTTCTGATGTAGAAAAAAAGGTAAAAAATATAGAAGAAAGCTAAAACCTGAGACAAGGAAGTTAACAAAATTTACCTTGAAGAAAGCCTTAGTCGAGCTTGCTTACAGAAAATGTTAAATTTGTAAGTTTAGGGGTTCCAAAAACCCCCTATTTTAAAGAAGCTTCTCTTCCCCGCGTTTTGACGATTCTAATAACCGAGGAGAACTAACGGTCAGATGTAGACAGGTGCGATCCACCCATACACATGGCAAAGTTAACGCCATGTTCCAGTGGTCGTTGCGTATTCAGCAAGCTGTATAAATACAACGTGATGGCTGTAAGGAGCACCACTTTATAACCCTCTTTAGACCCAATAAAAGGGGGACTAGATTGTTATGTACTTATGATCACCAACCCAAAAACCAGATAAGGTTCGGGTTGCCTACTCGCAACTCGGCTAGACCCTACTAGATGGATACGTGCAAGCCTTATAGTGGGAGGTCAGCAAGGGGAGCTTGCAATCTCAGTTCACACATGCCAAAGGGTGCTCGCAAAAGGAGCTCGCGGTCTCAGTTCGCACATGTCAAGGGGTGCTCGTAACGGGAGTTCACAGTCTCAATTCACATATACCTAAGGAGTTCGCATGTGGGGGAGCCATGAAGTCCAGCAGATAGCCCAGAACTGTACACGTATCTAGCATGCATAGAGTTTACTAAGAACGTCAATTCCATGAACAATAGTTATGTATATAAATATTCGATTGTCCTCTTTAATGAGACACAACGGAAAATTACTCAACAAAACAACAACTGAAACAATCCAACAATAAAGGATCCAGAATAACAAAATATTGATGAAATGTTTAAACAATAACACTAGAAAAAAACACGTGTTCCCGTACAAATAAAACATGTGGTTAATTAGGATATTTTTTAGAAAGTATATTATACTAACCTTAGAAGAAGAAAAAGAAACACAAAAATTGGGAAAAAGAAGAATAAAGAAGAAAATGATTTTAAAATTTGAAAAGAAAAAGAATATTAGGTGAAAAAAATTAGTCCACTTAAATGTTCAGGATAGTATTTCATTAAAGATTTAACCAACAAGTGACTAAGAAAACAAAATCAATTTACAAGTTTTCTGACCAAAATTGTTTAGTTTACTTTATTGATAGTAATATGTCATGGGAGACTTATTGAAGTCTCCAGAATAACGATTGACCTAAAATTGTATTCCATGGAAATTAAAAATGAAATGAAGAAATGTAACAACAACCGTGAGCCGCCACTGTAGCATTAATAAATATGAATATGGCGAAATATACATCAAACAACATCACTCTTGGTTCACCAATGTGAAAACTGAGGGATGGTTTTATTAACTAAACTTACATATAGTAACACAAGTGGAGACTACAAGCAAGCTAATGAATGAATGGATTTCAAACTCCATGAAACAATGACCTATCATCTATGTACCTGAGTTTCTTTGTCTACTAATTATATCATCAAAAGATGGTTTGCAGTAGCCTCCATGGAGGAACAGTCTAGTTATTTGCTTATGCATTGCTTCCGTCAGATGAAGCCCATCCCAATGAACGTGGTTAGATGGGTTTTCACACACGGTGGTGCCGGTCATGCCACAAAGGTTGTGCAAGTTAAAGTTGAGAAGTCCACCTCCGACGCCGCAACATGCTTGGGATCCATCGGAAAACCCGAAACCAGCAAGGTTTCCCATGATTGCTTTGTATGCATTGAAATAATCAGCATAAGAAATTGTAACCTCAGTACCATGCCTTACCCTAAAGTCTTCCAATGTCTTCTGGAGGATCTCGTTATGAGCCATTACTGCTCTATTGATAACTAGCGAACAACCCATTTCGTCTTTCTCAGATTGGGGTGTCATTAGCTTGGATAATGGACAACATCCCACCGGTGGTAGCCCTTGAACCACTACGAACTTTCCACCACTATCCAATAGTGTCTGCATACAAAAAAAAATCCAAGTTTGTATTTCAGTGTTTACATAATTTGTCTAAAGAGATTTCATTTTGAATCGCACACATACTGTAAGGATTTTGGAAATATGATTAACAGTTATATCTGTAAGCCACCGCATTGAAACAGAAGACCCTATAACACGAGCGAAGTCATCGACACCCATTTGTCCAAGCCAAATAAGATGCTTTCCCATTTCCGCCTTGCATTCTTCCTCAGTCTTCCTTTTACAAGCTATTCTGGTCACGAAATGGTTGAACCATTCAATTTGTGTTTGGAAGCCTAGAGGAATCCCTTTCCACATCAGTGTGTGACCGATCTTGTGGTTTACAAAGAAGTCTCCGGAAAGTGACGTGGCGCCTCCGACGGCGAAGTTAACCCCAGAGTTGCTGTCAAAATCAAAGTCCGAAGAGATGGCCTTAAACGGTATTGGTGTGGGAATGTTGAGAGAATCACAAAGAAAATCAACGACCATTCGACCATTACTCGATCTACCACCCAACTTGAAGTTGGAGTTTCCGCCTTGAGAAACTCTCCTCGTCAAAACTGCACCCACGAAGCTTTTCAAAATGCCTATCAATCGAGCATTTCCTGTATCAGTGTACGAGTCTCCAAATGCAAAAACCTTGGAGAAACACCCACTCAGGTTAGCTTTGAGGTTGATGTTGAATTCTTTATTGTTAGAAGCACCAGAATTTGTAGAACCTGATAATGAACCTGAACCTCTAAAAGACCCAGAAAAGGCAAAACCTGATATAACAGCATAAAAAAAAACCCTAGAACTTTTAGGAAAAAAATAAAAAACTTGTAAAAGCTAATGGAGAATCATAGCAGAGTCCAAACCCTTAGAATTGGTTGAAACTGATGAAGAGTCAGAAATCTTAGAAGAACCAGAAGCGTTGGAACTTGATAAATTATCAAACAAGCTAGAATCCTTTGAACTGCTAGAACCTGATAAAAGACCAGAACCCTTGGAAGTCAAAGAAGGAGAAAGTGGAGATGAATGAGAGTTGAAAGATTTTGGGTCAATCTCTTTAGGTGTTATATGGCGAAAATGTGCATAAGAGAATGAAAAGGATACCAAGAGAATAAGAAATAAAACATGGAAAGAATATTTGGAAATCATCATATTTCGTTGAATCAAATGGATAGGGATATGTTATTAAGTTTTGTGTTTATTTGTAAGCTTTTTAAACATTTCCATCCTCCTTAAGATAGCATGAGTGGAAAGGGTCATATATGGACCTCACTGGTTTTAGGACAACGTATTGTTCTCAAAGGTTTCGCAGTTGGTGCTCATTGATTGTTGGTTTGCCCTTACAAACAATAATCATAGACATGTTTTTGGATAATATCTAGCCATGCTGGCACTTATTTAACTCATAAATTACAACCAAACATTACCATTTTTGTTATTTTATCTATAATTAGATGTCGAAACTCTTGCTTTCTTCTTTTTTCAATACTTTTAATTTAGCTCTTGAAACATTCATATTTTTATTTTAGGCATTGCTACTTCGATATATCATTTTTAAGTTCTATTTATGCAAATTATTTCCAGGTTTTCAATCTAAATATTATTTTAGTCTAAGTTGAGATAAATTTCGATTTATGTTTATTTATGTTTTGTAATGAATGATTATGGTTATAATTATATTATTTGTACTTGTAGTTGTAATTTTTTTAATAAAAAAAAAAAACTCAAATTGAGGACGTGATTCATTATCTTTGTATTTTTTGTGAATGTCTAGGAATATACCAAATAGAATAATTATTTAAAAAAGTATACCAGATAATAAAATTTTTCAAAAGTTAGGAAAAATTGTCATATCAAAAGTCAAAAAAAGTCATACGTCACTCTCCCATGGAGAGAGAAACCACCATGTTAGGTGGCAGTTTAATGGGGGAGTGACATGCAACATCTCCAACTTTTTTTCGCGAAAATTGGGGCCTGTCGTCGCCACACGGCCATGTGCGAGGCCATGTGTGACACACGGGCAAGGCCATTTTGGGTGTGTAGGCCACACGGACGTGTGGGCCCAAATTTTAGAATTTTTGTCTAGGGTCGTACATGTCATCCCGATCGACTGTGGGCCTTCCGTGGGGTCGGTATGTATGGTATAAGCCCTAAAGCATGAAATCTGTCACTCTGTTAGATTGAATTTGACGTAAATAACGTCTATATGAATATTACGTAATACGGTATGTATGATCTGTTATGTTATGTATAAGCATGTGTAATATCTGTTATATGAGCATGCATGATATATTAATTCTGATATTTTTTTATTACTGTCTATATTTGGTTCTGGGGCGGGATATGTGTTATGTGGAGGAATTATTTTATGTGAGGCGATATCTCGCCAATATACTGGCAGCACTGTTGCGATTATTCTGAAAAGTGTCGTATGGACACTATGTGCTGTGTAGGGCTGGGTGGGTGTTTTATACCCCACGTGGTGTGTTGGTATGGTCGAAGTTGGTGTGTAGAGGATGGGGTAGGACTATGCATATATGTATCTGTATGATTCTATTATAAATCTGGTTCTGTAAAAGATTTATGTATATATTTGTTCTTTCATGCGATTAAATCAGAATTTATGTTTCTATTGAGTTACACACTGAGTTATAAAACTCACCTTTTGTTTGTCTGTTACTTTCAGGTAATCCTCAAACTTAGGCGGGTCGGTGCAACGAGAGCTCGGATATGCCACAATTGCGTAAAACATTATTTACATAATTTGCTTAATTAAGATATTGGTTATGAGAGTTTTGTAATTTTGGGACTTTCTGGACATTTGGGTTTTTAATTTTGATTTGGGATATCTTGCGATGACTTTTGATAAAATGATTTTTGAAAACAACCGTTTTTCTGCAATCAACTGTTTTAGAGGAAATAAACTCAGTTTTTCAAAATATAATGATTTAAGCACTTCTGCTGCAAATTATTTGATTTACTTGAAAATGTAAACAATTGATGGTTTTAACTGATAAGTATAACAACAAGTTTTTCTTAAAATAAGTGGACTCTTTTAGTAACATAAATATACGATGTTTTCAATATGATAAGTTCGAATTTATAATTCTTCTTCGTAACATTCCCAGATTCAGCCATAACGTCTAAGCCAAGTTTGGGGTGTTACAGTGACTAAAAATGGTCGACCTAAGATCATGGGTACCTCAATATCCTCATCCATGTCCAACATAACAAAATCAACAGGAAATATAAATTTATCGACTTTAACAAGTACATCTTCAATAATACCCATAGGATACATAATTGGTCTGTCAGCTAATCGAATATTCATCCTAGTGGGTTTTGGTTACTTGATACCAAGTTGTATGAACATTATATAAGGTATAAAATTTATACTAGCACCCAAATCAACGAAAGTTTTTACAACATTTAAACTACCAATAAAATAAGGAATAGTAAAACTCCCTAGATCTTTAAGCTTGTTGGGTAGTTTATTTTAGAGAATGACTGAGCAATCCTCATTGAGCTCCATAGTTGACAAGTCGTCTAACTTCATTTTATTTGTTAACAACTCCTTTAAAAATTTTGCATATTTGGGCATCTGCGAAAGATTTTCAATAAAAGGTAAGTTAATATGCAAATTTTTTTAAAAGCTCAAGAAATTTACCATATTGCTCTTTTATGCGGTCTTGCTTCAATACTACTGAATATGAGATTCGTGGTTTGTATTCTCTAACCACCGGCTTATACTCTTTCTTGCTTTTTTCAACCCCATCATTTTTCTCAATAACTTTTAGATTTACCTTTTTTTTCAAGCTCGACTAACCCTTCCACGCTTCGAACAGTGATTGCGTGAACTTGCTATTTTGTGTTAGTTTTAGGGTTACTAGGTAAGCTACCTTGCTGTCTTTTCGAAACCAATTTAGCAAGCTATTCAATCTGATTTTCAAGCCCTTGAATCGATGCTTGCTGATTTTTCAAAGTTGTCCTAGTGTTTTGAAATCAAGTTTCGGGCACCGAAATAAATTTAGCTAACATCTCCTCAAGGTTCGGTTTCTTTTCTTGCTAATAAGGTTGCTGAAAACCCGGAGAGGGTTTTGACCTTTGATTACCTTGACCACCCCAAGAGAAATTTGGATGATTCCTTCATCTAGGGTTATAATTATTGCTATTGGGGTTATTTTCAGGTTTAGAATTGTTACCCATAAAGTTGATTTGCTCAAGCTCCATATTAGAACCGAAAGGTAAACATTTTGGATTGATTATCCCCTATAGCAATAATTATAATCCAAGGGAAACCCGAGGGGGTTGTGACCTTTGATTACCTTAACCTTTGATTCCTTTATCTTGGATTATAATTATTGCTACAGGGGTTATTTTGAGGTCTAGAATTGTTACCCATAAAGTTGACTTGATCATACTCCATATTAAAACCGAAAGGTAAACATTTTTGGATTGATCATCTCCGCTCCAGTTGCATCACATTGCATTATTGGATTCATCATGTTATTACAACTCAAACCATCAATCTTCTTACTCAGTGCTTCCACCTGACTTGCCAACATAGCAACTGCATCTATATTAAAAAAATCGGCTGCTTTAGTCGATTTTGTTCTCATGACTTGCCACTGATAGTTATTCAATGTCATCTCCTGAATAAACTCTTGAGCTGCCTCGAGTGTCTTATTATTCAATGTTCCACCAATTGTTGCACCAATTAGTTACCTAGTCAAAGGATTTAAATCGTTGTAAAATGTTTGAACTTGTAACCACAAAGGTAACCCATGATAATGACACATTCTTAAAAAATCCTTAAATCTCTCTCATGCATCATATAATGTCTCCAACTCAATTTGAGCAAAAAAAGAGATGTCATTCCTCAACTTAGCTATTTTAGTCAGTGGGAAGTACTTCAACAGAAACTTCTTAGTCATTTGATCCCAAGTCGTTATAGAACCACGTGGAAGTGAATTCAACCACTATTTTTTCTTGCTTCTCAAAGAAAATGGGAACAAACGTAAGTGTACGACATCATCAATAACACCATTGATCTTGAAAGTATTACAAATCTTTAGAAAGTTAGCAAAATAAGCATTTGGATCTTCATCTTGGAACCCATCAAACTGAACATATTGCTACACCATCTGAATTGTATTCGGCTTGATCTCAAAATTATTCACAACAACTATCGGTCTGACAATACTCGATTCAACCCTAGTCAGAGTAGGCTTAGCATAGTCATACATAGTCCGAGGAGCAAGACATGTAAGAGGCTGTTGATTATTTTGATTATCATCCATCTCCATAGTAATGTCCTTTTGCTCTTGAACGTCTATTAAAATTTCCTTATCTCTCGTGCTTCTCTAACTTTTCTCTAATTTCTGTGAGCAGTTCTTTCAATCTTACTGTAAAAATTAATGGTTCCAACAGGTTTCTTCTAGTCATAAACCAAAAGAACTTGTCAAAATCAAACAAACGAAAAAAAATTAGAATGTAAAAATTAAATTAAAAACAAAAACATTAAAATAAAAATAAAAAATGGTTAAATTAATAGTATAGTTACTGTAAGCAAAGATATCATTCCCACGAAGACTAAAAGTACTAATAATTACCATCTTTTTATTATTTAACCGATAAATTTGAATGATTGATTAAAACTAAAATTAACTAAATTAATTAACTACGAACATGAAAAAGAGCAAATCAAGAAAATAATTGACTAATAACCAAGAAGAGAAACAATACTAAGGAAAGAATTCACCAAGACTTCATCAGGCATTATAAATCTAAATTACGTAATTTCTTCACTTAATATATTGATCCATAAAAATCCCTAAATTATGCTAATACTTCTCTTCAAGAATAAGAGCAACTAACGCTAGGTTGATTAATCGAATTTTTTTCTAATTAAAACCCCTATTATCATATTAACTCGATCTATGGATTCCTCTATTAGATTTGAATCTAATCTGGTAGATTTATGTCATCCTATTTGTAACACCCCTAACCAGTAGCCGTCGCCAAATTAGGGTTACGGAGCATTACCGTTTAAACGAAACATTTAAACATAAATATCATACACTATCATAAACATATCATAAATCAATCATACATACACATTTCGTCCTTAAATCGATCCCTCGAGACCTTATAAATACTTTAGAAACAATTTGGGACTAAGTTGAAAACATTTGGAGAGTCTAAGAAAAAGTTACAAAAAATTTGAATACAGAGGTCACACAGCCGTGTGAGTCACATGGCTGAGACACACACCCGTGTGGCAGGCCGTGTGCTAGGCCATGTAACTCACTGACTTGCATACAAAGGAACCTTCTAGAGACATACGCTCGTGTCGCCAGACTGTGTGTCACACACGGCTGAGTCACACGCCCGTGTCTCAGGCCGTGTGGACCTAAAATTCACCTAAAATAAGTCATTCCTAACACCATTTCATACATAATCATTTGAACCATTTGTGCACACTTACAAAGCATCAAACCATACCTAAACATACATATATTTACCATTCCAAAAAGTCCTATTTCAACTAACCAATATGCCATTCAATGGCACCTCAAAAGCAATCATCAAAACTTACCTAAACATGCCAACTTTACCTAAATTTCAATCATCAATTACTAGTTCAAAACTTACCAAAATATGCCACAAACATATTCATTAACATATCATTTCAAACATACCATTTGAACCATTCAAACATGCATCACAAGTTAAACAAAATGACACAATCCATCAATGTATCAAATGGTACCAACCAAGATAACTTAATCAACTTATACATACCAAATCATTCATTAAACATTCAACTAAACATCATTATAAGTCCACCTATACATGCCATTATAACCTTGGCCAAAACATTCAAAATCTACTGATATTTATGTTGGATAGTGTGATAGATCTCCAACGAGCTTTCAAACCGACCGAGCTTCCAATAAACTATAAAACATAGGAAAGAAACTACGGAAGCACTTAATGCTTAGTAAGTTCATAGAATATAAAACATAACTTACCATTCATTTGCATAACATAAAGTAAAAGCATAATATAACCCAAACCACTAGCTTGGCACAAGCCTATACATTATCATCAATACACAAGTTAGTGCATTTATATATAACTCATTATAATTAAACATATGATAGGTCATTTTCCACATGAAATTTCATCATTTGATCACATATCCTTTTCATGAGCATATGCATAATTCCATTTGAAAATTTACCATTTTCATCCTTTTTCTTGCCTGTTAAACTATCTAGAATTTTATCTGATACTCAGGAAAGCTCACACGAAGTGTGCTTAAACATATAATTGTAACCTTTCCTTTACATCATTGCTCACACGAGCTGTGAAATGGGCCTACTCGCATGAGTTGTGGGTCAGAATGTAAGTTACACGATGCTGATCACACGAGCTATGGAGTATCCGCAAAAAAATGTAGGACCTCAGCCATCAGTTGGACATTCAAGACTAGCACTCGAAACATGAAATCCCTAATGACATGTCATTTGTATCCTACAAATTCCTAAAGTTCAACAGGGACTCGATAACTATCTATATATACATCGGTCAATTCACATGTTAATTAACATATTAACATACTATTTGAAATAGCATTAAGACGATAACTATTCACACAAACTTACCTCGACAACTAGGGGCGTAAAAGTTAAAACGAGTTTTTCTAAAGCTTTTACTTTGCCTCAATCTAGGTCCGTAGGTAGTCTATTTTAATCTAAATACAAAATTTCAATCCATTTAATACCGCTCTCATATTCAATTCAGTCCAAAATTCATATTTATGCAAAATTACTATTTTACTCCTAACATTTTAACTTTTTACAATTTAGTCCTTAAGCTCATAAATTAAATCTAAGCATTTTAATCATGTATTCAAGCTAACCAAATTTATTAGGGACTTATATCAACCCATATAAACCATCATTTCATAAATTTGACATGAACTTTTACTATTTTTACAAACAAATCCCTAAATACAAATTTCATCAAAAATCACTTTATAAAACTTGTTTATTTATCAATAAGGACTCATAATATACCATTAAACATCAAAAAACATTCAAAAACATTCATGGTATAACCCTCAACCTTTAACAATTTTACAAATTAACCCCTGGGCTAGCTAGATTAAGCTAAAACAAACTCAAAAATATAAAAATCATTAAAAAGGGGATGAAAAATACTCACCATGCACCGAACTAAGCTTAGCCGAATCAAGCTACTATCAATGGAGGTTTCTTTGTTTTATTTTCGGTTAGGAAGAAGAGAATAAAAGATGATACTATTTTCTTTTCTTCTGTTTTAACTTTAATTACCTAATTAACATTTTAACCTTTAAAAACTGTAATAATATCATTAATACCATGTCCATAAACATCCACTATCACTTAAATTGGTTTAATTACCATTTAAGTTGTTTCATAACCATTTGACTCTTTTAACTAATAGAACTCTGCTTTTGTACTTTTTACGATTTAGTCTTTTTTACTTAATTAATCATGCAAACATCAAAATTTCTTAACGAAATTTTAATACGACCTTACTAACATGCCTTAGACATTAAAATAATAATAAACTGAAAACTTTATCGTCGGACTTGTGGTCCCGAAACCACTATTCTGATTTCACTAAAAACAGGTTGTTACACTATATCTAGGATTGCATGCAACTCCACTTAATTACGCTAGATCTACTCTTAAACAGGTTCTATTCCTCCTCTGGTTTAAGTACATCAAACATGGATCAATAGTGCAACAGCCCGTTTTTAGTGAAGTCGGAACAGTGGTTTTGGGACCACAAATTCGAGCCCAAAAGAAAATTTATTTTAATATTATTTTCTGGTCTACAGTATGATAGGAATATCGTATAAAAAAATTCTTAAGAAAATTTTTCCGATTACATGATTAATTGAGAAAAGGACCAAATTGCATAAAATGCAAAAGTTGAATTCTAATAGCTAAAAGGATCAAATAGCTATGGAATTCAAAATTGGAGGTCCTTATATGAAAAATAGACCATTAAGAGGAGTTATTATATAAGTATGATGATTCATTCATGGAAAATTAATTAAAGAAATGGACTAAATTGGAAAGTAAAAATAATAAAAGATGATAAGTAGTTAAATAATGAAAATATCATCTTTTTCATCATCTTTCCCATTTTTTTTTATGGAAACCCTAGCTAAGAGAAGAGAACTTAATCAAGCTTATTTGGCTTAATTGGGTAAAAATCTTGTCCCCTTTTTAGTAATTTTTATATTTCGAGATTGTAATAGCTTAATCTAGCTATATCGGTGATTAATTTGTAAATTTATCAAAGTACTAGGGTTTTTCATGTATGAGTATGTATGAATTATGAAATTTCATTATAGAAAATGAAAGGTTGTTGATAAACAACTTTTGTAAAGGGAATTTTGATGAAATTGTGATTTAGGGACTAAATTGAAAAATTGTAAAATTCAAAGAAAAAATTTGAATTTTATGAAATACATGGGGTATTAATGTTATATGTAAAAATTGGTTAGGCTTAGAATAAGGATTAAATTGCATGAATTTCATTTTTCTGAGCCTAGGGATGAAATTGTCATTAATTAAAAGTATAGGGGCAAAATGGTAATTTTTCCTAATACGTGAATTGAATTGAATATGAATTGTATTAAATTGAGCTAAATTTACTCATATAGATCCGGATAGACCAAATACAGAGCTAGATCGAGGTAAAGAAAAAGTAACAGATTAGTAGCATACAAGTTCACGAACATTGTCAAGGTAAGTTCATGTAACTAAATTGAGAACTTATATGTGCTAAATTGAATTGTATGCATGTTATTGTATTATTTTCATGTATATGAAAGTATTCACATATCCGACATTGATCGGTAAGTATAAAGTCCCGTTTGAATAGATGAAATTCAATTGGATACAGGGTTCCCTTATTGGTTGTGGTCCTGCATATGTTGCAAACACACCACAACTCGAAAGAGTGTCCCGTTATTAGCCCTCTCGAGTTTCTCGTTATATGGTTATTGTGAGCTTCTCGTTAATAGCTCTTCGGAGCATCCCGATCGGTCGTAATCTTGCATGTGTTGTGGGCACACCGCTGTTCTTATGAGCGTCCCGTTATATGGCTCTTCGTGAGCTTCCCGATTAAAGGCTTTTTGTGAGCTTCCTGTTAATGGCCCTCCGGAGCTTCCCGATTAATGGCTCTTCGGAGCTACCTGTTATTGGCTAGCATGAGCTTCCCGATTATGGCTCTTATGAGCTTCTTGTTATACAGCCCAGATAAGCTTCTCGTTACATGGCTCACACGAGCTTTATGCTATATGGCTTGAGAGAGGGCTTCCCGTTTATGTGCTCTAATGAACACCCCCAAATATGAATTGACGGATTTCAGATTCATACACTTCAAGTGTATTGCCCTTGTATCCATTGATATTTTAAATGATTCAATGGATAAAGTTCTAACATGAGATGATATGAATTTGAGATGAATTATTATGAGAAATACTTGAAATATAAATATATGATATATACATGTTCATGGATATTTGAAATGATAAATACATGTATGTGAAAATTGAATATTGATGAGCTCATACATATTTCTTGATATTCATATGAATTACATGACTAACATGCTTGATAAGGATATGTGTTTAGGCAAGTGGCCAATTTGCTTTAGATGTATTTAGTATGCTTACCTTAAATGTAAATGAATAGTAAGTTAAATTCCTGTTATACGAACTTACTAAGCTTTAAAGCTTACTCTGTTTTATAGTATTCCGGAAGCTCATTGGGTTGGAGGCTTGGCAGAGATATCTCACACTATCCATCAGCTCATTTTCGTATAAATAGTAAATTAAATTTTAGGTTATAATGGCATGTATAGGCTAAAAGTCGTCAAGAATGGCATGTATGTGTTTGGTTGAAATTAACCATTGGTATGGCTTGTAATTGGTATGTTTTGGTATGTAAAAAGTGGCCTTAATATGATGATGTGTGTTTGAAATGGATAAATGATGGAAATCATATAGGCATGTTGAATATTAGTTTTAAGATAGTATAAATTTGGTAAAATATTCCTATATGTATGTATGGTGGTTTTGGTAAGTTTGGATAATTAAATATATGAGTTGATATGTCATGCATAAGACTTGGTTTTAGTTTGATTCAAATGTTTTATATTGGATTGGGAATATGTTTAAGTGTTAATGTAGGTGGAAGACATGTTTGGGTGAGAAATAAGGCTTGGAAATGGTTTTATTTTGTCCACACGGGCGTGTATCTCAGCCGTGTGTGACACACGGCTTAGCACATGGGCGTGTGTTTTGGCCTTGTTTGCCCTACATCTTTAAAATTCAAAACAGAATACTCAGGATTTTTCATACGGCCTGGCACATGGGCGTGTGGCTTGGCCCTGTAACCTAAGTTAGAGAGTTATACGGGCATGGACACAAGATGGGACACGGCCAGGTGCCCTATTTCGAATGGCCATACGGCTTGTGACACGGGCATGTCTCTTGGCCGAGTGTGCCACACAGCCTGACCACACGGGCGTGTGTACCCTACATCTAGGAAAAAAAATAAAATTTCGTGAAAAATTCTCTGAGCACCCAGTTTAGTCCCTACTTGTTTCTAATGCATATTTTGGGCCTTAAGGGCTAATTTAAGGGATAATATAATTCATTATGAATGATTTCTGATATGAATGTTAAGTGTTATGTAATATCTGTATTTGATTTGTAAATTCCAGAAATATTCCGTAATCCTGTTCTGGCGACGGATATAGGTTAGGGGTGTTACAAATAGTCTAGAAATATCAAACCAAGAATTAATCACAAATAATTGAGAACAAGATCTAAGTCTTTATTGCGTAAAATAAAAATCAAAAGACAGAATTCATCATAGGGTTTATCTCCCCTAGGTATTTTGAAAATTAGTTCATGCTAGTAAATAAAAACATCTCAAAGACAATATAATTGAAAGAAATAAAGAAACTTATAATCCCCTGAGAAATCAACTAGGAGTCTTCAATCTTGACGAAAATCTACTTTAGAATTGGCTTCAATAGTGTTTTTGAGTTGTTTTCTTCAGTTTTTCTATGACGGCTCTCTCCTATCTTCTTATTTTTTTTCATATATAGATCTTAAAATGCTCGAAAACCCTAAAAATTGTATTTTTCTATTGTTTGGAGTGCAATTCGCAAAATCGACACAACCACACGATCATGTGTCCAGACCGTGTAAAATGGTCCAGCCCGTATGGCTCTTGTAACTTGCTCCGATTTTTCGATTTTTGCTTATTTTTCGCTCTTTTTGCTCCCAAATTCTCTCCTAAGTATAAAAACATGAATTTAAAGGATTAGGAGCATAAAAGTCACCATTAACATTGAATAATCACTCAAAAATGCATTAAGAATGAGATTAAAAACATGTCACTTTTAACACCTATCAGTATTTCTGTTAATCATGTTTACTTTTTCAAGCTCTTAGTCTCTTGATTTGTAGCTGTTCGGCACTGACCATTTACAACCCAAACATAAAATGAGGTTTTGAAGTTACATCACCCTTGTGGGATCATGATCTTTTGTCTCAGTCTATTACAACATGTGCCGCCTAGGACGTAAGGGACATGATCCACTTGACTGGAGCCTCACCTTCTTGTTGTTCAGGGTTTAAGGTTGAAAAATCAATGATGAAAAACTAAACACAAGGATTGTTCTTATAAGAATTAACCCTGACACCTTAGAATAAAGGATATTATTGTTGCATAATCTACAGAATCCAAACAAAGGTTGCCCTGGAACAGGAATACAAACCAAATGATGATAGTGTATTAACAGAACCAAAAGCTTTAAGGTCATTATAAACTACAGTTAACATCAAGAACTTTTTTCCCTTAAGCAACACTTTCTACATATTTGTAGTTGTTGTTGCAGAAATGGATGATGTTGCACTATATTATAGACTTATGTGCCATAATTTAAACAAGCAAAGCATGAAACAAAATGAAAATTTTGATTAATTAATGAGGCTCTTCAGCGAAAGGATTACAGGAAATTATCCATAAAGAGTGAAAATCCCTTACAACAAAGCTAACTTGTATGTTATCCAGACTATTTAGTTTTTAAAACACCTTTATCTAAAACACAGTCGAAATTACGTAATTTGATCAACCAATCAGAGTTACTTGTTCGATGAAACTCCTTCTACAAAACCTTAATCCAAGATGTATGGCATTATTGGGGCCAATTGTTGCCCTATAGTAGAGTACTACTACATTCCACTTAATCCAGCAGTCTTTGAAATTTGATACTGAATTAGAAGTATATATTAGATTAATCAGATTCATCCTTGTGAAGTCAACTTCTTTAAAGGGTCAATTCTTTCTATCAACGTACAATTTCATCAAAAATAGAAAAAAAAGGTAAAATAATCAAATTTTGAACAACCATATTATGAAGATAAAAATGAGATACATACATGATTCTTCCATAGAGCAAGTAAAAAAAATCCTTCCATGGACCAAACTAAATACTGGATACCAGCAGATTACAACTAGGATTTATATGTTACAAAGTGTTTATCTAAGTCAAGAAAAAAAAATGAAGTAAAAATTCATTGGTTTTCCATGTTGAACTAAAAAAAGTCAAGTTAATTAAACTACCAATCAAGTGATGGACATAAACTAGAAAAAAAGAGGAAAAATATCAAAATCATTTAGCTTAGCTTAAAGAAGCCAAAAGAATTTCCCTCCTATTCAACTATCACTAATTTTGCATTACTAGCAAAGGACTAACATTTTCCTTTTGACTAATAATTCAATTGTAAAATTGAGATTTGTTGAGTAATTTTCTGTTTCTTATTAAAGGGAACATTCGAGTATTTATAGATATTATCTGTAACACCCCAAACCTGGCCCAAACGTTATGGCCAAATCTGGCGTGTCACATCAAAACGTCGTTCAAAAACTGAGTTTGTTGTTAAGAGTTCATTTCTATGTTTAAAACCTTTTGCTCGAGTTTAGGAAATCATCTCATCGAAAATGTTTACTTAATGTCTGGCATTGATACTTTAGGTTACTCCAATCGCGGAAGCTATTAAAGTTTGGAATGTAAAAACGTCTGTTTTTAAGTGTTTTTGGTAAATAGTTGTTAATTTTGAAAATTCGTGTTTAGCAGTTTTAAATAAAGAAATCTAAAGCCCTTTTAAAATTTTAATCCCTCAAAGGCCTTATAACAGAATTAAAACCCAAAATATAGAATTCAAATAACATGTCTACAGCAAAGCGTCACCAGTCGTGTGGCCACCTCCGAGTCTCTCGCGGCTCCAAATCGCCTAAGGCTGGGGATTACCTGCACAGGTAGATAGAAGGGTGAGTTTGCGAAAACTTAGTGTGTAATCCCTTAATACAAACAGTCATATATACGGTATGCAGAAACAGACTGGGCCTGAGCCCATCACAAACATAGTATCAGATAAGCCTTAGCCCAATAACAGAACCAGGTGGACCTAAGCCCATTACAGAATCAGTATCAGATGCAGATATGCAGACCGAAATCCAGCCCAATCCAACCAATAAACCACCTGTACCAACCAACACACTATGTGGGGATAAAATCGACCCACCCAGCCAACACACCAAGCTTAACACCGGTTGCGGCACTAAGTCTACAAAATAGCTCGGCACTATAGACAGAACGGCTAAAAGCCATAAGCAGAAAGGTAGTTAGCCTTGAACAGAACGGCTACAAGCCATGCACTTCCTTTGTCAATATTAACCCAACCCCATGCAGGATGACATGCCATAGTAATATACGTGAATGCAAGATGTCCTGCTCAGTATCAGTCATATAACTTTCATACATACATCAGTCAACCTACCACTAGGGGTGTAGCGCTCATTTCGTCAGTTAGGGGTAAAACGGTAATTTTACCCCTAGGGGTATTTTGGTTATTTTACCATTTGAGGGTATTTCAGTCATTTAACAACCTTCCCGATGGCCTACAGTCGCCTTGAGCTACACAGATAACCTAAATGGTCATAACGGTGCAAATAGGACAAAGGCCCATATTCGGCCCAAGTGGGCCCACATGCTTATGTGACCCATTTAGCCCAAATTCAATCATGCCTATGCGAACTACATATCCCAGTCTAGTATTTGTCACCTAACGTGGATTTTATTCGTGTGGGGCCCACACGACCCATTTCAGCCCAACAAGGCCTATAACAGCCCAAGAGCACGAGAACATTCGTAGTGGTCTCTACAGTCTATCGCCCATAATTGTGGGCTCGATTTACCACATGAGCGTTCGCACACCTATGTGGTATCAATCGTCGTATTTTTAGCTTTTCACCTTTTGCCGTGTTATAGTCACATTAGGGTGTATACACACCTGTTTCGACAATAATGATTTACGGTGTACAGATCTACACTTTCGCAGAATAGCATAGAGAATGTCAAACCCGAGCCTTGCTTTATCGGATGCCCCTAGCCTTCTTAAACTACTAACAGAATCGATCACTCGTTTAATCGTGTATCTGCCTATCTACAGATTCTATCAAAAGATTGAAAACATCAAAAGATTTAGAAACCCAACACCAGAATAATCGGCTAACATCTTACAATATTAGCCCAAATGATTGCCTTAGATTGCGAGATAAGAAAAGGATTGACTACCACTGTGATCCTTGACAAACCCCTTCACCCCTTGCAATGATCTAAAAAGCGAAAGTGCCACCACCATCATCAGGGAAGAAAAAGGGATTCGACCACGCGTGAACAACCAAAAGAAACATTTATTAAAGAAAGAGAAAGCGCTTAGCATCCAACAACACAAGAAAGAATAAGAGCTTACCGAAAGTCTAGGTGACCTCCAAACCACGACCGACCACAGTGAAAGAAGAACGAGATTGCTATCTAGTTCAAGGCTATGAGTCGAAGGGAAATAGAAACAGAAACAACGATTCGGCTTACCATCAAAAAAATATGGAAGAAGAAGAACTATTCGGCCCTAAAGAAATCGAGAAGAAAAACAACAACATAAGAATGGAGAGGGGTTGAATTGGGTCGAGAGAAAATAGAAGTAGAGATGTTAAGTTCGACCAAAGAAGAATGAGAGAAAAAGACTTGGAAAAGAAATAACTAGAATTAGGCATTTGATGTCAAATGTTTCCGGAAGAGTGACCAAAAGCCAAACGAGAGATAATGTTGAACGAAAAGAGGACCCGAATGGTCAAACCCAAAAATACCAGAAGAAGTCGGCACATCCTCTCCTCTAAATCCCTTGAAAATCTCCTCAAATATTTCCCCTTATCCCTCATTGATATCCTCCATAACAACCTCCAAGACCCATTCAAACTCTCACCTAACAAAGTTCGAAACCACCTCAAACTCTTGCCACCTCATGCTAGCAAAATAAATATCCTTTTTGTTTGCAATGGGATTTGAACCCAAGCCCTCCTCAATAGCTCAACACGCCACTTGCCTCCTTGCCACAAGCTCTTTTGTCTCACATTTTGTCTTCAATTAACTAAAAGGTCTAAAGGCCAAAGTCCATGTTCCTTTTAAAAGAAACACCAAAATAAAATGCAAGAGCCAATACTTGAACCCAGGCTCCTTTGTAACCTCAATAACGCCACAACCACTAGACCATATGCTTCCTTATGACATTTTTTTAACATAATAATTTAAAAGGTCTACATCTAAGCATCCAGGGTTTTATCCACTTAAAACCAAAATTTTTGCTAAAGCCCAGGTTTGAACCTAGGACTTTTCCAACTCCTCTCAGGACCCTTAACCACTAAAGCAAACATACTTTTGTGCACAATTTCCTAACAGTTCCCTTGCTCAAGGCCCAGTACTTCTAGGCCCAAATTTTGAGGCGTTACATTATCACTATTCATGATTTGACTTTACTGTTTATGGACTTGACCTTACTATTCATAAGACTGACATTCTGAGCAAGCCTCGAGCATGCTGGACACATGTACCATTCTGGGTCGCCTACTAAACCTCGTGGCCTCCCACATGCGAACTCTTTGGGTATATGCAAATTGAGACTGCGCACTCTCCTCGGCTCATTTGAGCTGATACCATAAGCTCTCCCTACTGTCTTCTCACTGTACATCTCGCACACATCCATCTAGTGGGGCGTGATCGGGTCGCAGATAGGCGACTTGAATCTTATCTGGGTTTTGGGTTGGTGATCATTGGTGTATAACAATCTAGTCCCCCTATTGGGCCTAAGGATGGTTTTAAAGTGGTGCTACTTAAGGCTATCACTTTGCATTTATTAGAGCTTGCAGAATACGCAGCGTCAACTGGAATTTGATGTTAGGTTCACCACGTGTATGAGTGGATCGCACTTGTATGTATCTGACCGTTGGTGTTCTTCAACTATTTGAACCCTCAAAAAACAAGAGGAAGAGACTTCTTTGAAAGGGGATCTTTTGAAATCCTAAAACTCACGAACTTAATATTTTGTAACTAGAATCAGTCGAAGCTTTTCTTCAAGGTAAATATTAGTAACTCATTATCTTAGGTTTTAAGTTTCCTCCATTTTTTTGTTCTTCTTTCTGCATCGGAGATATGACGAGAATGAGAGAAGCTCATGGCCAATTAGTTCCACGTTACCTACCGAGAGAGTGTACTTCTAAGGTCCTTATCAAAGTCAACTTTTTCACCTGCACTACAAAAAATGAAGAGATAAGTTGAGCCTTGCGTATGCAGGGGATTCAAATCCCCAAATTTTCTTATGAATTATCCATTCCTGAAGGGTCGCACAGGCTTAACGATACTAGTGATGGTAGTTTCTTACTCCTCTTCCATACCTTGAAAGCCAAGTTTCACCTGTCCTTGCACACGTTCTTCTACCATCTCCTTCAAGAGTACTAGATTGCTCCTAGTCAACTTTGTGGGTTCTCCTGGTGGATCGCAATGGCCTATTTTATTAATTGTTGTCACCATAACCAAGCACCACAGCTTGAGGTTTTCCAGAGCTTGTACCTGTTAAAGACCCAGAACCGAGGAAGTTCATTAGGTTTTTATTACTTCTCTCCCCGCAGAAAAGACGAAACAATAATTGTGAACCAATGTGTTAACCTTCGGCTAAACTGGGAGAAGTATATCAGGGTTAGATGCAAGCTTATAGATGGGTTTAGCTTTCCTACGGAATGGTCCGCGCTGAGCAGGGATATGTTTTCATTTAAGCGAACTATTAGGACAGATGGTGGTGAAGCCCAGTTGGAGAGGCTCCATGTTGGCAGTTCTCTGGTTATTAAAGATCTTATAACCGTAAGGAATGTGTTCCTATACTACTTGGAGGGTCATAACCCTAATGAATATAGGCAAGATGATAGTAGGGAAGTTGCTGAAGTGTTAGGTGCAGTCTTTGAGAGGCAGTCATGGTCACACGTATTCTATGGTGACAACGATGACTTGGACCTAATTTTGGTAGGATTGAAAGAGGATCTTAAGAATTTCTTTTATAGTTATTGTAGGATAAGGCCTCGTCCCTGGATGGTGGTGGACTCATCGCGGGCAGAAAGTGATGCCAATATTAATTTGATAACTGCTCTTGCTAATACTAGAATTGTTGGTGATGTAGGCACAGCTCGCAGTTTAGGAAGTGATTCTAAAGAAACTACCATCACTTCACGGGAAATTAATGAAGCCATGGAAACTACTGGGGCTATGGACCTGCGAACTGCTGTGAGGTCTCAGCGTAAGAAGCGCAGGACTAATGCGAGAGCTATTAATATGGTAATTAGCTGCGAGGAAGAGACAAACAATGGTAGAATAGAGTCTCATGTTAAAAGGAGGGTAGATCGTACTAGGCCTTCTACTATGATGGCCAATACCCTTGCTTCACCCTCAATGAGCTCACAAACTATGTCCTCTACCTCTTGTTGAGGAGCCACCTGTCGAAGATAGTGGTGAGTTAGCTCCAAGTCACCGAAATTTAATTCTAGGTAGCTGCAAGGTATTGTTGAAAAACGGAAAACTTTAGTGCCAGAGGCTACAAAAAGGAAAATATATGTTAGTGACTCATCTAAGAGTTCGCAGAAGTCTGTGTTATTAACACTTAGCTCCGCTCTGCAAGCTTTCCTTACTGCGACCTCCGTAGTCAGTTTAGGCTTTGAAGAGAATATTGTTGGGGCAGAGGCTACTTAGAGGGCGCTTGAAGAAAATCTTGAGAGTACTCGCAAGCGATGGCAAAAGATGAGGAATGAAAATGAAGTGCTCTACAAACAAAATGAGGAGCTCACCGAGAAGTTAGGAACTAAACAAGTAAAAAATAATGAACTATCTAGAGAGGTCGCAACCTTGTGAGCCGAATCACTGCCGAGCATGAGGCTACAATTGTGAGCTTAAAGCAAAACAAGAAGAAGTCTTTGAAGGATTTAAGAAGAACACTCTAGGAATGTTGAGTGATCTTACTGCTGAGCTCAATTCCAATATTCTTCTGCATGCTCAAGTTGTTGATGGGCCTTTCAATGCTCGCAAGGTTGATTTTGATGCTCTCTCAGAGGTAGAGGTGGACTAGCCTAGTTTTGATGTTCGCTTCCCTTCGTGAGTTACTTAGGATGAGTTCGCATCCAAGAGGAAGAACTCAAAGGATTTTTATCTTGATGAGGGTCATTCTGAGCTGACTGTTGTGCATGCTGGTACGCCACTGCTAAACCTGTTATTGACAATATCGAAGTTGTTGAGGGGGAAGAAGGAGGAGTTAATGATATGTTTTGATTATTTATAATTTTGTATTATCCTTTTTTATGAAAGAATTGAAGTTTTGAAAAATTTCAAGTTTATTTGTTGGTATCATGATGTTTTATCTCTTTGTGAACTTTAGCGAAATTTCAACTGAAGCAAACTTTCAAACTCAAGTAAACCCTCAAACTGAAGTAAAATTTTAGGCTTCCACCGAAATTTGAATTTAGACAAGTTTCGGAGACTTCGACAATTTTTGGGCCAATTTTAACCTTTATAATACTAGTTGGGAGCATAGGCTCGTGTTAACTGCTTTGGAGGCTGCGATATTGAACCAGCGAGCCTTAAGATTACAGCTGGGAGGTTGAGCTAGTGTTAACTATTTTGAAGGCTGCAGTACTGAACCTGCGATCCTTAAGATTTCAGGTGGGAGCTTGAGCTCGCGCTAACTGTTTTGGAGGCTGCGACATTGAACCTACAAGCCTTAAGATTCAAGCTTGGAGCTTGATCTCACGTTAAGTGTTTGGAGGTTGCGATATTGAATCTACAAGACTTAAGATTACAACTGGGATCTTAAGCTCACACTAATAGTTTTAGAGGCTGCGGTATTAAACCTACGAGCCTTAAGATTTCAACTGAGAGCTTGAGCTCGCACTAACTGTTTTGGAGGCTGCGACATTGAACCTACAAGCCTTAAGATTCAAGCTTAGAGCTTGAGCTCATGCTAACTGTTTTGGAGGTTGCGATATTGAATCTATAAGCCTTAATATTACAGCTGGGATCTTAAGCTCACACTAACAGTTTTAGAGGCTACGGTATTGAACCTACAAGCCTTAATATTTCAGTTGAGAGCTTTAGCTCGCATTAATTGTTTTTGAGGCTGCTATATTGAACCTGTGAGCCTTAATATTACAGTTAGGAGCTTAAGCTCGAGCTAACTGTTTTAGAGGTTGCCATATTGAACCTACAAGCCTTAATATTCTAGTTGGGAGCTTAAGCTCGACCTAACTATTTTGGAGGCTGCAGTTTTGAACCTGCAAGCCTTAAGATTTTAGCTTGGAGCTTGAGCTCGCGCTAACTGTTTTGGAGGCTAAGATACTAAACCTGTAAGCCTTAATATTTTAGCTAGGAGCTTGAGCTCACATTAATTGTTTTTTAGGCTGCTATATTGAACCTACGAGTCTTAAGATTACAGCTGGGAGCTTGAGCTCGTACTAACTTTTTTGGGAGGGATCATATTAAGTAAGCATATTAATGAAAGAACACATTTTCATTAAATTATTAGAATTTACACATAATAATTTTAAAATGATGCGCGTTCCATGTGTGCGGTAGAATTGTACCCTTCAGTCTTACCAATTTGTACATTTCGTAGCCTATCTTTTCTACAAATTTGTATGGTCTCTCCCTTCTTAGGACCATCTTTCCTTGTTGCGAAGCTAGGAGGTTGGCCTCAATACTTTTAAGTATAAAGTCACCAACTTGGAATTGTAGTAGCAAGCTACTTGCTGAGCGCATGCCGCATTCTTGATTTTTGCTACTTCCTGAACCTCAACAATGAGATCAAGGTTGAGCTTCATAGCTTCCTAGTTGACATTTTCATCGAAATGTGTTGTTTTATGTGATCGTATACCAATCTTAACGGGAATTACTGCCTCTTCGCTGTAAACTATCGAGAATGTTGTCTCTCCTATTGCAATGTGAGGCGATGTTCGTAGGGCCCACAAAATTCTAGGCAGTTCCTCTAACCAAGCACCTTTGGCCTCTCTCACTTTCTTCTTCAAAGTTGTCAAAATCTTCTTATTCATAGCCTTTACTTGCCCTTTTGTATGGGGTATCTTAACAGAGCTTTGAGCCAAAACGATATGAAGATTAGCATAAAAGTTCTAGAATTTTCCCTAGAATTGTGTACCATTTTTCGTGATTATCAAACGTGGTACACCAAACCTACACATAATTTACTTATAGAGAAAAGATTCCATTTGCTTCTCGATGATGGTTGCCAAAGCTTTAGCTTCAATACATTTGGTAAAGTATTCCATCATGACCACTATGAACTTTTTCTGCGTTGTGGCTATAGGGAATGGGCTGAGGATGTCAACTCCTCAGGTTGCAAACGGCCAAGGGCTTGACATGATTTGAAGAGGTTCTACTGGCTGTCGCAGTACTTGGGCGTGCTTTTGGTAAGATAGCATGTGCGAATTAGCTCATGTGCATCCTTTTGAATTGTGGGCCAGTAATACCCCTACCTAAAAATTTTTTGGATGTGCAATCTTCCACCTAGGTGATACCCCTGAAAGATGCCTTCATGAATCTCTCGCATCACATACTCAACCTCCGACGACGTTAGACATTGCTGCAATGGTTGTGAGAATCCCTTTTTATACAGTACACCCTCTAAAATGGTATACCTAGCAATTTTAAAACAAAATGAATTGCTTTAAGTTGCTACTCAATCAAATAGTTTAATGACTAATCATTCACTTTCTAGTTATCTAGCCCGTGGACTTAAGGCATTCAGATATGTGTGATACATAACATAGATATACATACCTCGCAATTTTACGTTGTAGTTTTGTAAGCTCTCTTCTGTCTGAGTGGTCATTTATTCCTTGCAATACATGAACTATAGGAGTCATCCATGTGTCTTATTGATCTATACTACATAATTAGAGAGCGTCGTAACTTAGGGTATCCCTGTGCTCCAACAAAATCTTTCCCCTCTGCTCAATAACAATGGAAGATGCTAGCTTGGGTAGGGCATTCACACATGTTATCGCTCGCACTTGTTTTATTTGTATTTTATCAAACCCTGCTAGCAGCTAGGTTGCGATTGAGTGGTACCTCTTCAACCCTAACTCCTTGACCTCATACTCGACATTCAATTGTTTGGCGACCAATTGGGAATCTATATAAAAAACAAGCTCTCTTGCTCCAAGCCGGTGAGCTAATTATAACCCTGATATCAATGCCTTGTACTCTGTAGCGTTATTAGATGCCTGAAATCCAAAAGAGAGTCCATATTGCCACTCGTTTCCTTCGGGATCCAATAAGAGTACCCCTGCTCCTGATCTAGTTCTCGCCATAGATCCATCGACATAAACCAACCAATCCTTTGATTTGTCGGTGGTTACACGTCTTCCTATGGCGGATTAACTACTAACTTGCGCACGACAAGTGGAAAAAAAATTTTAGTACAAATTGGAAATTTGTCACAAGTCATTACAGAGGTAGCATAGTGGACCAAAGACTACCATTAAGATTTGTGGGGAATTACAGTTTAAATATATTTCTTCTCATAACGTAGTATGGAATTAACATTTATAAATTGGGTTACTTGATGAGTTGGTAGGTGCCTCGAACGAGCATTCGACCATGAAGTCAGCTAAAACTTGCCCCTTAATCGTCGTCCTCGGCGCATACTCTATACCAAATTTAGCGAGTTCTATACCCTATTTAATCACTCTTCTAGAGGTGTCGGGCTTAGATAAAATTTATTTGATGGGTTGATTCGTGACGACTACCACGGGATGGGCCTGGAAGTATGGTCGCAGTTTACAAGCTGCAATAACTAAAGCGAAAATGAGCTTTTCAAATTTTACGTACCTGAGCTCGTTGTTTTGTAGCACCTTACTAACATAGTAACTCGGGAATTGTCGAACATCAGTTGTCTTAAGCAAGACAACTGCCATAGTTTCCTTAGACGCGATGACGTATAAGTAAAGGGTCTCTCTTTCACAAGGTGACATTAGTAGTGGTGGGCATTGTAGAGGCCTAATTTAGTCTGGGCCAAAAAAAAAACCAAACCAAAATAAATAATAATAATAATAACAATCCATAGTCCAATAAAAAAAAAGAGGGTCCATTTAAAACAAATATGGCACAATATGTTACAAGCCCAAATGGCCTAAATAACACAAACCTTAAGGCCGACAATATTAACTTTTTTAGAAAAAACTAAAACAAACCCTAGCCCTTTCGCGCCGCGCCCCACCGCCAGAGGTCTACTTCCCTGACGCGTCCCTTGCACCAAACTGGCAAGGCTCGAGTCCCGTCATCGCCGTTGACCACGCACCATTGCCTACAAAAGAAAAGGGAAAGACAGCAGCAGAAAATAGAATAAACAACAGAAAAACAGTAAAAAAATAAGAATGTAATTTGGCTATAAAAGCCACGATTTCTATGTATTTTTAACACAAAAAAAATATACAAAAAAATCAACAAGTTTTTAAAAAGAAAATAGAATAGGTAATCTTTTTAAATATGTTTTTTTTATTTTATCTATTCTTTTTATATATTGCGAAAAATAAAAAATATTTTCTTACCTGCGCCGTTCGATCTTCGCCGTGCAACGCCGAGGCCACTGTCTCCGATGAAAGACAGTACCGTCAAAGGAGGAGAAACTGAAAGGTTTCTTAAATATTTCTAGATTTTTCGTCATTTTTTTGAATCAGGATAAAAAGGTTTAAAAACGGGTTAAAACAAGGCTAAAAGGGCATTTTTTTGGTTTACGGCCACCGGAGGCGACGACCGTCGTCGTCGGCGACCGATGGCCATCACGGTGGCCCACGGCGGCTCAAAGGCCCTATCTAGGAAAGGTTGAGAGAAAAAGATAGGGCTTTAGAGTTTTTTTTTTAATCCAAACAGAATGAAATTTTTTTAAAAAATTTGATTTATATAGACAAAATTAAACAACGTCGTTTTGGCTGGTGTTTAGAAGCCCCAAAACGGTGTCGTTTCGAAGTAGGACCCGATTGCCCTACCCGGATCCCCTGGGATCTGCGTGTTTTTGTAAAGTGGTCTATTTGCGGTTTCGGTCCTTCCACTTTTTAAAGGCTTTTCAATCTTGTCCTATTTTCATCCTTTTTTCTTTTTAAAGTTTATCCACTTAATTTTATTTTTTTTTATTTTAGTCCTCTGGTCGTTTGGTCTTTTGGAATGGTGCGTTTAGGGGGTCTGGGAATAATTTCCCATTTGATCCCTGCTCATTTTCGCGCGTTCAATTTTGGTCCCTTAT
>CM025145.1:29142153-29152603 GCA_013467495.1 Gossypium gossypioides
TAATTAGTATTAGAATTAGTAATTATAATATGATTATTGCCATTGTTATTATTTGGTGTTTTATTATTATAGTTATACCATCGTCATTTACTAGTATGATATTTTTATTTTTTTTGTATATTATCGTTTCATTTTTACACGCTATCAATTTATTTTATTTTGCTATAACCATGTCATGAATCCTGTTTAAACATACTTATGCATTTTTATACTATGCCTAAACAAGTTAAATAGACATTGCTTTAGATGTTACATTCGTTTTACTCGATGCATAAAAAAGGGGAAAATTTTCAAAATCAAGGCAATGTTCTGTATTTGGGAGATTCGAGAAGTTGTGCCCTAACTCACGGGGTTCGATTTTCTTTTGTAACTTAGGTAACCAAATATCATTTTTTAAAACTAAACATGTGAGATTTAAATAGTAATTTTAAAAATAGGCAAGCTTATTTTCGAGGATTTGAGATGTTGTGTCCTAACTTACAGGACGTGATCTTTTCGTTTTGGTTACCTCGAGATAAAGAGGCCTTTTACACATGTTTTAATTTACTTAAGCGATTTTAATTAAAAATATCATTATGCAATGAGGGATCGCATTTTAAATTCTCTTCAAATTTTCAATTTTCGGCACTAAGACATCGAGTAATCAATTAGGTACCAATTTTGGGCGTAACAAGGGTGCTAATCCTTCCTCATGTGTACCCGACTCCCGAACCTATTTTCTGGATTTTGTAGACCAAAAAAATATCATTTTAGTAAATAAAACCTCTTATTAAAATGATCAAATTACGAGGTTATCCAATCACACATCATGAAAGTGATTGGTGGCGACTCCATTTTAGTTCTTTTTAAAATAAAAAGTCGATTTCAGAAAAAGGGTTTCGACAGGGATGTGAGATACTCTTTGAGCTTCCCAAACGCTACTTGACACTCCTCTATCCAGAAAAAAAAGGTACGTAGGGTCTTGAAGAAAGGTAAATAGTTATCAGCCATTCGTGACACGAATCTGTTAAGCGCAACCATCATTCCAGTCAGTTGTTGGATATCCTTTATTGTCCACGAAGGGGGCATCTCCAGGATGGCTTCTCTCTGAGACTACAAAGCCCAAAAATGTGCCAGCCCTGACCCCGAAAGCGCACTTATCAGGGTTTAGCTTCATCCAATGGGATCACAATACCTCAAATGCTTCTGACAGATTCAGGACATGCTTGGCGAGAGTAGAGCCTTTTACTAACATTTCATCGACATACCTCAACACTTCGCCCGATCTGCTCTCTGAAAATTTTGTTCACCAGCTTCTGGTAAGTCACACTTACATTTTTCAAACCAAAACGCATCACACGGTAGCAAAATAAACCTTTTTCTCTAACAAAGTTATTTTCTCCTAATCTTCAGGAGCCATGAAGATCTGATTATATTTAGAGAAAGCATCCATAAAGCTTATAAATTTGTTATTGGAGGACGCGTCAACAAGTCTATCGATCGAAGGGATAGGGAAGCTATCTTTCGGACAAGCCTTGTTGAGATTGGTGAAATCTATACACATTTTCCACTTACCACTCGCCTTCTTCACCATCACAACATTCGAAATCAAATCCGAATACTCAACTTCCTTAGTGAACCTTGTGGGCAACAGCTTTGCGACTTCCTGTCTTATAGCCTCCACAATCTGTAGTACAAACCTTCTCTTCTTTTGTTTCATGGGTCTAGCCTTGGACAAAACATTCAACTTGTGCAGAATTACCTGAGGGTCCACCCTTAGCATATCTGCAGTGGACCAAGAAAAAATATCAGCATTCATTCTCAAGCAATGAATCAAATTTTCCTTTTCCTCACTCGTCAGTGTAGACGAAATTCTAACCACCTTGTCTATACTACCACTGAAAAGTTACAAAGTTTCCATAGCCTCAGTCGTTTCTAGCTTCTTTGCTCGCTCTTCGCATCTGTTACCAAGGTTGTCCAAATCTAGCAACTGTCCATCTAGTTTCGTCTACTGCGAACTCTACCCCCATTTTTCCTACTCGTGAGCCTGCTGTACCGACAACATGTGACACTACCTAGCTGCTATCTAATTTGATTGCATGTACCCAACCCCTGTTTTAGTGGAAAATTTTATCTTCATGTAGAAAGTAGCCACCATCATCCTTGTCGTCCTCATGATTGGGCGTCCAAAGATAGCATTATAAGCCATAAAATGATCTACTATGAAAAATTAGACATACTCCGTGATAGTGTGCTCGCCATCTCCCAAAGTTACTGGCAAGGTAATAGATCCATTTACCTTGATGAGGTGGTTTGTGAAACTATACAGCAGGCTCGCCCTCTTCAATGCCGTCTCTTTCAACGCCATTTTTTGAAAAGCATCCTAGGTCAGAACCTCAACTACGCTTCCACTATCAACAAGAACCCTCTTCACTTCAAAACTAGCAATTGTCGCAATCACCACCATGGGATCGCTACCATCCTCATTATATACCAACTCTTCATCCTCATCAGTGAAGTCCACCTTCCACCTTTCCTGTTAGCGAGGTCTTTTGGGTGAACCGATAGACATAACACCCCTAAGGTGTGCATTCCTCTTAGTGCTAAAGGTCGCCAATTTTTCATCCATTCCAATTATTACATGGATGGTACCCCTAACCTTCTATTTTCCTTTAGGATCACCACGCGAACTCTAACCCTACTAAAAAACACCCTGATCAACAAACTTAGCGAGCTCATCATTTCGCACAGCTTCCTTTATAGTGTCCTTCAGAGTGAAAAAGTCTTCGGTCTTGTACCCAACGTCATTTTAGAAAGCACACCTATCTCTTAAACTCGATCTTCTCACGCTGTGCCTCATCAGGGATGGCTTGGGGAGGATTTCAAGGCTTTTTACCTGGTTCAGAATGTAAGCATAGGTAGCATTCAAAAAAGTGTAAACTTCGAACTTGCCCTGGGGAATATACTTCCTGGTATGCTCTTGCTGAGATCTCTAGATATCCCTGGGAGAATCACCTTACATCTGATTTCTCTACTGCCTATCACCTCTTACTCGTAATGATTGGTTAGGAGGGCCCTGCCTGCTGTGAGCTCCTTCTCGATTTCTAAATTGCATGTCTTCCCTTTTAAATGTGTCACGTGACGCCCTTTTAATCTCCTCTACCTCTACGAACTTATGGGTTTGTTCGTATAGATCAACCAAACTCTGTGGCCTGTTATCAGTAAAGGAGTACTGTACATGATTATTTTGTACCCCCATTATGAAAGCATCAATAACCCATTGATCCTCCAAATTCTTCGTGTTCAAAGTCGCTGTATGAAACCACTTCATATAATCTTGGAGGGACTCACCCTCTCTCTGTTTCACCGACATCAGCCTCATAAGCGTACTTATGATCGCTCTGTGGGCTCTAAATCTTACTAAAAACATCTAGCCCAACTGAGAGAAGCTTCGAATTGAGCCCTAGAGAAGAGATAAATACCAGTCCTTTGCACTTCCTTTTAGCGTCGTGGAAAAGGCCTTGCATTTTGCTGAATCTGATGCTCTCAGTACGTTCATGTAATCATTGTATTGCATTAAGTGGGCTCGCGGGTCCCTTCTCCCTTCAAACAATATCCTTTGGGACTTCGAAATCACGTGGCAAGTTTACCAGCGCTATCTTAGGAGCCAATAGATTGTTAAAACAGAATAGCCAATCCATATCCTGAGACTCGGGGTGCAACACTCTTACATCTCGTCGCAACTCTTCCATCTCGTTCTGTCATTCTCTCACATGCATGCCTGAAACCTCATCTTGTGTATTTACATTATCATGAAAATTACAATTTTCAAAGTGTACCTTCCTTCTTAACTCCTCATTCTATTTTAGCAGCTCTTACTAAAAAGCTTGTTGCTGCTCGAATCGTGCCTCCTGCGCAACCATTTGCTCCCTCATGAACTTCATCTGCTCTTGAAGAGCAAAGAACTACAGCGGGGGTGTTTCCAGATTAGGGGGAAGTGACAACCCCTGACCAGTGGATATATTCAAGTCTAATGGACCTGAAACTCCCTAATAAACCGCATTGCTGAAGTTTTCAGGTCAATCGGCAAACTAGCCGGCAAACAAATCTGCCTCATTAGGTTGATTGCCAAAACCCGACACTCCAGCTTGTCCAAATGAAATATTAAAGGGGAAGTTCTCATTTGGGTGAGCCATTTTTCTTTGAAACTGAAGAAATCTGATGATTGGAAATTTGCCCATGCTCACCGCACCAATTGTTGAGTAATTTTTTGTCTCATTAAAGGGAACATTCGGGTATTTATACATATTATTATTGTTCATGATTTGACTCCACTGTTCATGGACTTGACCCCACTATTCATAGGATTGACATTCTGAGTAGGCCTCGGGCATGCTAGACACATGTACCATTCTGAGTCGCCTGCTAGACCTCGCGACCCCTCACATGCGAACTCCTTGGGTATATGCGAACTGAGACCGCGAACTCCCCTAGGCTCGTGCGAGCATATATCGCGAGGTCCCCCGGCTTTCCTTTCGTTGTATGTCTCGCACACATCCATCTAGTGGGGCCTGGTCGAGTCGCTGGTAGGCAACCTGAATCTTATCTGGATTTTGGGTTGGTGATCATTGGTGTATAACAAGATTAAATCTAATATATATCAAATAATCAAAATGAAACATCAGAACTTCCTCTTTTGAGTAAAATTTTTTAGTTGGTGAAAAAGATTCAGATATCTATTTGCACTAATCAAAAGTGTAGTTTTGTAAGTGATGTCAAATGAATTGGTTTATTGGGTCATTTACTTACCGCGTTAATACCGCACCACATTTTCTTTTGCAACTATTTGGCTTATCATCTTTAACTCGAATAGTTCACAAAGTTGATAATTTTTTTTTTATGTTTAGTACAAATAATCAATTTAAAGTGAGGACTGGATTTAGACAACTTTTTTATTAGATAATCAATTGTATTGTTTTCCCCTTAATCTTGAATTGAGGACAAACTTTAAAAATAAGTGTGAAGCTTGAATCCAAATTTAGCCACAAGTTTCGTCTCAAAACTTCTACTTCCAGTATCGAGAGCTAAACCAGACAACAGAGGCTCAATGTCCCACAGGTACCTAGCAGGAGAATACTGTGAAGAACATATATTATTATTATCACAAATTGCAAAATTATGCTCAATGTCCCATTTCTGACAACATAGGCTCGATGGTACTAGTTATTATTACCTTTGAAAGCATGAACCTTACAATCTCTGCGGTTCCTAAAAATGCCATCACAGAGGATGTATACGGTCCTCAAAATATGTCTAACAACCTATCCGCCTATGATGTAAAAACGTAAAACATATGGGGAAAGAATTGATTATGATATTTTGTCTATGATACAATTTTAAGTACATCGTTGGTTCAGAGGCTTGATGATTGCAACCTTCGTTACACAATGGTCCCAAGTAGCCATATATGAAGGAGAAGGCAATAGGCAATCAGGCCAAGCCTTACTCTGGGACGGCTGCTTAGAACTCGGCCACCAGATACCCTGTAGCCATTAAAAACAGATAAATGAGCATTACAAACGAACACAATGAATAGCAAGCAAGAAAAGTTCCTTTTCTCATGGATAAATCTATACCATATTCCATCAACACGATCTGCAATAGACTTTCCTTGTTTTGGGATGAGGCCAGTTGTATTAAGAGGCTTGAACATTCGACCTGTTAAAAGAAAAGAGGAAACATGCATAAGATCATGAATTCCAGAACTTGTTTCGATCAGAAGTTACTTTTCTAGAAAGAATTCGAGAATGCAAACCTTTGTCCTCATCAGTTTCCTCACTGTTGATCAAGCGATCAGTTTCTGAGTCAATATTGAGTGCTAGATGGTCAGCCGATCCTTTTTGCATAATTCGGACATGAGCAGCTGAGGGAACAGGAGATACTGTTTTCTTTAAATGGGATCCCTGCATAAGCATCAAAAAACAATTCAAGTCCTTAAGAGCAATGTTTGCAGGGATGTATGATACATCACTAGGCACAAACAGATATAAAAAACCCTCCAAGAATGGTATTGACTACTGAGCAACCAGCATTCAGCTTTTAATGGAAGAGCACGCATTGGTGTTATATATACACACACACATATTACATACATGAAAAATTCATAATTAAGTTCTCCAAGATTGCCTTACATTAGGTCAAACAAATAGATCTGTGATAAAACAATATGGTACAACAATAACAAACCAGATTCATTCACAAAAAAAATTAAACGCATTTCATTTAACTAGAACTAAAGAACCAACCATACATTTAAGATTTGAAACTATTTATAAGAGAAAACCAGTGGTCTATTTAAACAGCCATGCTTAATAGCTACATCTTTTAAGCAAAATAAACTCAATATTTGCCTCACAATCTCAACCCAGGCAATCATCTTAAGCTCCTTTTTTTCCCCTCTCTTAATGCAAGTTTCCAAAATTTCATACCGGATAGTTAAGCGCTCCCAGACAGCTCATATGCTAACTGAATATAACAAGCTAGTAGTGCATGTATCAAACCACAGACAGTAAATAGTGACAAGAACAAGTTAATAAATCAAATTAATTACAAAAATGTGTAAAGTATTTACCGCATCTTCAATTTCAGATATTTCTGACCCTGTGGATGCAGAAGGTGCTTCAAAGATGCTCCGATCCTGGACAACTTCTGCCTGAATAGTCCTACCCTGAAGAGAATCTTCAAGTAACTTAACCTTAGTTGACAATTCATCCACGGCATTTTGGCTTCCAAGCAACTTGGTACCAAGTTCCTGTGCTCTGGATTTTGAACTTTCAGCCTCTAATAACAAGGCATTCACCTGCTTTTCTAAAACAGGCAAAAGTGCTCTCATACCAACAGAATTTGGGCTTCCAATCAACTCTTTACCTTCCAATCCAACAATAATATTTTCCAGGCCAAATGTAGCCTCAGACAGCTCCCTTTTCATCACTTCCAATTCTGGCTTATTTCTAACATGTCTCTCGATTTCTTCTTTAAGATGCTCAATTTCAAAACTCCTTTGTGAAAGCATAGACTGTAGTTCTTCCTTCTCATAAGAAAGTAAATTTATTTGGTTCTGCAATTCAACGAAACTATTAATAATAGAAAACAGTTTCTTAACTTCAGTTGAGCTATGGGGCTCGAGGTCTTCAGACTCTACAAGAGGAATCTCGATCACACTTAGCTTGTCCAATAAAGTTCTTAATTGAGTTGCTGACAGAAGCGGCTCCTTGGCTTCTGTAACAATACAAAACAACTTAATAAAGAGTATTAGCAATTAACAATCAAGTGAGAGGGGAGAGATTTACCTTTTTCTTTCATCGACATATTATTGTACAATGACAAAAGTTCTGCCTCTTTTTCCTTCCATATGTCCTCTTTGGCTTGATAATCATCTACCTTGTGCGTCACTTCTCTGTATGATTCTTCCAGTGCTTCTACATCACTCTCCAACTTGAAAACCCTACTTTGACATACATCTCTTTCTTCAATAGCTTTCTCTGAGGCTCTTCTGGTATCTTCCAAATCTTTCTGCAAATTGTGAACAATTGTGGCCACTGCTTTGTTAGTGGTTTCATAAAACTTCACCAAACTTTGAACTTCTCTAGTAGCAGCCAACAATTTCTCAGCTGTCTGAATATATCTATTGCCACCAATATCTTGCTGAGCCATATCTCGTCCAACAAATTCTCCTCCTGGGTGCAAACCATGGTTCAAATTTTCAAGTCCAGGAAGAGAGTTAAATTCTGTAAGAGTGCTCTTGACTTCGAAGTGAAGGTCTCCAACTGCATCTCTACAAGCAGAGAATAAAGTTTCAACATCATCCTGTAAAATAGCCATAGCCTTCTCCTTTTCTTGTTCACGCATTTCCAGGTTTTTAACATTTTGCTTCAAGGATTCCATATTCTCAACCATGCTTTTTACCTCATCCTCTGTGGCATGTAACTTTTTTAACAAGGAACCTATTGACTCATCTAGGAATTTAGAAAAACCTTCAAATCTATCAGCAAAGATTTTATTTCGTAACTGGAACCCTTCTGCAACCCTTATAACACATGAAGAAACATCATCACCATTGATTGCATTTTCATAATCATTCTCCATTCCAATGTTCACATTATTATCAATATCATCAGAGAAACATCCTGCCAGAAGAGCAATATCCTGAGATAAATGAAAATAGACAATTAAAAATCAATGATAGATTTACTTTCTCATTCAGCAAATTAGGGAAAGAAAGTGACTGAATGTCGAGAAGTTAGGAAGGTGAAAGAAAAAAGAGAGCCCTACCTCCATGAGTGGATAATCTTGCAGTTGTTCCGACCTCTTGTCCAACAAATGCTCCCTTGTGTTCTTAAGGGCAAGATCCACATCTTTTAGATGCTCCAAGTTCCTATCAAAGCATTGTTTCATCGTTGACAACAGACTTCGATCTTTGGCAAGCATTTGAAGATTGTTAAGATGACTGATCAACTCTATGGATTTACTTGCAGAGCTACCTCTGCTTCCAGCCAACTCTTCCATGCATACGGTCAGTTTGGAATTAAGAGTTGATATTTCCTGATCAGCAGCTCTCTTTTCACTTTGAAGTGCAGAAAACTCATTTTCTGCCTTAAACAATGCATCTTCAAGCGATTTTATGGTAATTTCCACATCAGCGAGCTCCCTAGCCTGGATCTCAGTTTCATCTTTTAGTTTCCTCAGCTCATTCTCCAAGTTGGTTATTTCCACTTTTGAATTGTTACTGTGCTCAGTTAATGAAGCAACAGTCATCTCTGCCTGAGAAAGTGCACTTTCAAGTGTATTTATAGTGTTATATGCCTCTGTGAGTCTGCTAGACTGAATAGCACCTTCCTCTCTCAGTTTCTCCATTTCCGTCTCTGAAGCAGCTCTGCTACTTTGAACCTTCTGTTGCTCACTGATAAGAAATGAAATTTTATTTTCTGCCAGTGATAATGCCTCTTCAAGTGACTTTCTAGCCTCACAAATCTCAGCAAACTTGCTATTTTCTGAATGAGCTTCTTCAAGTGCTTTCTGCAACTCTATTTCTAAATTTTTTTTACCAAATTCCACGTCCCTCTTCTCTTCAGCAAGTTGAGACAAATCATTCTTGGCAACAGCCAATGCATCTTCCAGTGTTTTCATATTTGCTTCAGCCTCTGCTAACTTGACAGCTAGGTTCTTAGCCTCTTCCTTTACTTGCAGCAAGTCTTGTTCAGTCCGTGCCTTGGCAGTCAGACAATCATCCATATACCCAGAAAGAAAGTTCAGCTTCTCTACAGGCTCTTGAAATGTTGAATCAGCTGGAATGACAATGTCACCAATTGATTCAACTAGTCTCTGCAATATGCTATTGCTCTCAAATAAGAACTTCTCAAGTTGATCCCTTCCCTCTCTCATAGCTGCAAGGTCACTCTCCAACTTCGGGATGCGCTCTAAATCAGTAGACAAAGTACTGATCTGATCCCTGCAGTTAGCAACTGTAGATTCTTCATGTTGTAATTCAAGCTTCAGCTTCTCAATTTCTGAGTTCTTTTCCTCGAGAAGAAGTTTCAAGTTTTCCCGATCTTGAACCAAGCCCTTTCCTTTCTTAACTGCCATCGATAACTTCTCCCTAAGAAGACTAGACTTCTCCTCTGATTGCTCAAGAGCTTTTTGCAGAACATCTTTCTCCTCCTTCAGTGCAAAAAGTTCCTCAGAAGTTACTATCAACTGATTCGAGAGACCATTTAGCTGTGATCTCGCCAGCAAATCTTCTTCTAGTACTTCCTCACAAAGTGTCAACTCCAGATCCCTAACATAGAACAGACTTTGAAGCTTTTCAAATAGTTGTGCTTCTACGAAAGTAGTCTCTGAAGATGCATTCGGTTGATCTTTTATCTTTCTAAAGCACCTATCTATTAGCATGGGTAGATAAGAAGCTTCTTCAACCCCTTCTTGATCAGCCAACATCATTCCAGAAGCCTCTACAAGCATGCTGATCATCTGATTTTTCTCTGATGAAAGTCGATGGATCTTCTCAACTACATTTTCATATTCAGTTGAGAGGTTGTCCAACTCCTTTTTAATATAATCCTTCTCTACTAGTTCTGCTTCAAGTGAAGCACTTAAATGATCCTTGTCCAATGATATTTGACGTGCCTTGCCAACAATTTCCTCATATTCGTTTCTGAGGTGATCTAACTCTTCTTTGATGTAATGCTTCTCTTGTTGTACAGTCGAAAGTGAAGCACTCAAGTGATCTACCTCATCACGTGCAGCTTCCTTTGTTCTGGAAATTTCATTTTGCAACATATTTATGTCATCTTTAGCATGGTAAAAGGACTCCTTAAGCCAAGCCAAGCAAGAATCTAAATCAGGAAAGGAGACATTTTCAGGTAAATCAATTGCACAAATTGTGTCTTTCAATCTGTAGAAGTCCATCGAAACA
>CM025145.1:29153199-29164874 GCA_013467495.1 Gossypium gossypioides
AGAAGAAGTTTCAAGTTTTCCCGATCTTGAACCAAGCCCTTTCCTTTCTTAACTGCCATCGATAACTTCTCCCTAAGAAGACTAGACTTCTCCTCTGATTGCTCAAGAGCTTTTTGCAGAACATCTTT
Source organism: Gossypium gossypioides (assembly GCA_013467495.1). Lineage (NCBI taxonomy): Eukaryota > Viridiplantae > Streptophyta > Magnoliopsida > Malvales > Malvaceae > Gossypium > Gossypium gossypioides. The sequence continues at coordinate 29,153,328 of CM025145.1, forward strand.
CTCCTCCTTCAGTGCAAAAAGTTCCTCAGAAGTTACTATCAACTGATTCGAGAGACCATTTAGCTGTGATCTCGCCAGCAAATCTTCTTCTAGTACTTCCTCACAAAGTGTCAACTCCAGATCCCTAACATAGAACAGACTTTGAAGCTTTTCAAATAGTTGTGCTTCTACGAAAGTAGTCTCTGAAGATGCATTCGGTTGATCTTTTATCTTTCTAAAGCACCTATCTATTAGCATGGGTAGATAAGAAGCTTCTTCAACCCCTTCTTGATCAGCCAACATCATTCCAGAAGCCTCTACAAGCATGCTGATCATCTGATTTTTCTCTGATGAAAGTCGATGGATCTTCTCAACTACATTTTCATATTCAGTTGAGAGGTTGTCCAACTCCTTTTTAATATAATCCTTCTCTACTAGTTCTGCTTCAAGTGAAGCACTTAAATGATCCTTGTCCAATGATATTTGACGTGCCTTGCCAACAATTTCCTCATATTCGTTTCTGAGGTGATCTAACTCTTCTTTGATGTAATGCTTCTCTTGTTGTACAGTCGAAAGTGAAGCACTCAAGTGATCTACCTCATCACGTGCAGCTTCCTTTGTTCTGGAAATTTCATTTTGCAACATATTTATGTCATCTTTAGCATGGTAAAAGGACTCCTTAAGCCAAGCCAAGCAAGAATCTAAATCAGGAAAGGAGACATTTTCAGGTAAATCAATTGCACAAATTGTGTCTTTCAATCTGTAGAAGTCCATCGAAACACTCTTCAGTTCTTTTCTTTCATTAGCAAGCCATCTAGCTCGTCCAACAATATCCACTGATTGGAGTTCCTCAGGTACGTCAATCTGGGATAGGATGTGTTCAAATGCCTCAATAATCAAGGTCTTTTCAGAGAGTGATTCTTGCAATGACACAACCAAAACTTCATTTTTCACCAACTCTTCCTTGTGTAATTCAGCAGCTTCTAAAGCACTGGACTTCTCTTGCAATTCAGCTAGACATTTCTCAAGCTCACTTGTTTTATCAGCAAGAGACTGCTTGAGGGCATCTCGTTGCTGAACCAATGCCTTCCCTTTTGTCACGGCCATACTCAGCTTTTCCTTAGTATTAGCACACCTCATCTTTTCCTGCTCAACCTCTGTCTTTGTTTTTTCAAGCTCGGATTTTAGCATCTCCACCACTGCTTTCTCACTTTCAACTTGTTCAAGAAATTTCCTATTTTCATCTTCTAGAAAAGCTATGTTTTCAACCAGCTGTGCTTCCTTCCTCCTCAACTCATGTAATTCATCATGGGCAGCAACAAATACGGTCCCAAACTCCTGCACACCAAAATCGGACTCAGCCTTTGTCAAACACTGCCTAAGTTGATTAACTTCTGAAAGAAACTGGTTATACTTCTCAATTAATGCTAATGTGCTTTTCTCAACAAGGTCAATCTGCTCTACCCCAGAATCACCTAACAGATCTCCTTGATCTATAACTGAACCAAGTGCAGCCGAAATCCTCTCCAGTGCAACCTCATATTGCTGGTTCTTAACATCCTTCTCTGTTTCTGCTACTGAACTCATAAGTTTGGCAGTCAGCCCTTCAATCTCTTTATCCTTCACATAAATCTCCCTTGAAAGTGTCTCCATCTCTTCCTGCACATACTATAACCCTAAGTAACATTAAATAAACTGAAAACCATTGAGCAATACCTGAAATATCTAAATACATGCATACACACGCACGCACACACACACACACACACACACACTAAACCTTGTATTTGGATTCGAGTTTCCCTTTTTCTTCAGCAGCTTGCTCCAGCAAAGCGCGCAATCGTTCCATTTCTTTAACAAAGTGATTGTTATCATTATCTTCGTTATTGCATGCACCATTGTCCATTTCATCAAACTGTTTAGGTACCGCATCCGGCTTTTCATCTGAAATGGCATTGTTATCCCGATCAGTTGACCATACAGCTTCCTTATTATCATTATTCAACTCATCCGATGCATCCATAAACATATCTTCTTTGCTATCCACATGAGATATCTCAATAGATTCCGCTTCCTAAATTGATAAAAATAAATAAATATGTATCAAATTAAAGATTTACCTGTCAACAATAACAAAAAGAAACCTGAGATTTCAATTCCAAAAAAACAAAATAAAAATAAAACCTGATAAGTCGAAGATTGATTACGAGCTCCAGAATCGTCCGAATCGTTAATTTCAGACATTTCTACTGGTAATATAAATTCATAATAATTAGAGACAGCTCGTTCTTGAATAACAAGAATCAGATCTGCATGAAAATCCAGCGCCAAAGAATTTTTAAAAATATATGAATACATAAAAAAAAAAAAACCCTAGAATCAAAACGGATTAATGGATTTGACCTGAATTTAAATCCCACTGTGGATTTCTGTGCTGATGAGATTCTGATTCAGCTTCGATTCAAAGGAGAATTTGCAGAATGCGCACAGCAGATTAGTACTATTTTCTATTTGTAATTTTAATTGTAATTTTATTTTCTTGTCTTGATATACATGCTATTTTGTGTTATTATGTCGATTTCATAGGTGTGTGTGACGTAGTTCGCTCCAATGAGATGCGATCTATGATTTGTCTTGTAAAACTAAAAAACAAAAATATAATTTTGACGTTGATAATATAATTTTAGAAAAAAAACAGTAAAAGGTTTTCTTTTTTCTAAATTAGGCCTAAAGTCTGTATTTTTAATTAATTAGGCGTTTAGGCCGGTTTTAAAATTAATCACAAAAATAGATCGATTTTAGGAGAGAGAAATAGAAAGCGCATTCAGCTGGACGAGCTTTCTGCAAAGGTGATAAGAAAGCGTGCCTAACTGGACGTGCTTTCCTTCAATGGTAAAAAAAAATAAAATTCAAACAATAAGTTTTTTTTACCCAATAAATACCCCAAATTTCATTATTTTTTTCATTCATATCTTTCTTTCAACTCTCTCAAACCCTCTCAAGTCTCTTAACTCTCTCATTTTGATTGTGTTCAATATTTTCATTTAAAATAATTATTTTTATTAATTATCTTGTATTGTATTTGTTCAAAATCGATTTTTCACGAATGACTGCCTCTCTAATCTGCTTCAACGACAAACATATTACTGCCGCCCAAGCAGTAATGGTAAGATGGAAATTTAAATTTTGTTAATTTCAATAATGTTAATTTTTTTTTTAACTTGAAATTGTTTTTCTTATGTAAATAAGTGAATGATCATTTTTTGGATGGCTTCATTCATAATATGAGAAAGCTCGCGATCCTTAAAATTTATTGCCACTTGCATGTGGCTAGATTCTTACATGTGTCTTCCATGTTCGAGGGCTACAAACTCGATTTGGTACTAATTAGAGCGTTGGTGGAAAGATGCAGGCCCGAAATACACTTTTCACATTCCATATGACGAGTGTACAATCACATTCAAGGACGTAGTGTTATAACTCAATCTGTCAGTGGATGGGTCAGTCATTATGAGATTAGTAATTGTTCCGGGTAAAGTGTACCTTTGCACAACACTGTTGGGGAAGGTTTCAGACAAGTTCGAAGGTGGTCGGATATCGATCAACTGGTTGGAGGATAATTTCGACGAGCTCCTTGAAAATCGAACGGGGGAGGTCATAGAACAATACGCCCGAGCATACATCATGAGGTTAATCAGGGGTATTTTTCTACCCGACAAATCTTGAAATTTGGTGCACATAAGGTGGCTACTACATCTAGTGGACTTCAATGAGTACGAAAAACTAAGTTGAGGATCTGTCGTATTGTCCACATTATACCGGGAGATATGTCAGGCCACAGTACCGAATAAGGCATCGATCGGTGGTTGCCTGCTCCTGTTGTAGTCATGGGCCTAGTGATGACTACCATTTCTACGACCTAAGGTGATCGACCCATACACGTTCCCATTGGTGACGAGGTAAACATCATTTATTAACAAATACTTAGTTTGTATAGTAATTTTTTTATTATACGTTTCAACTAACATATCATTTGTACAGGTGGAACCATGGGCCGAGCTACGTGGGACTACTCGATGAGCTAGAAGATTTTAGGCTGTTATTAGATCATCACTCGGGAGCCGAGGTTAGTTACTTATTCTTTCAAACCTATATTAATTACACAATGATTCATAAAGAAAATTCGTGCGTAACGATATTTACAATTCTACTTTTCAATTTAAATGGATGTCGTACGCTGACATCGATATCATATCTTACATTCAGTCGGAAGTGTTGGCCAATCGAGACTTGTAGGACGCAAATGTGTCGTTAGTAGTGTACATGACGGTCGAAATGCACAAGTCAAACCGGGTGATGCAAAAGTTCATGTGGAGGCAATGAATTATGCCGCCACCGCGAAACCTAAGGGAGCTACACAAGGTGGACATACGAGAGAAGGACAACAACGACTTGGCGATGCGGCATAGGGAGCACATCAAAACGTGGGATCGTAGGATGCAATAATTACCCATTCGCGAACCATTTTTCTCAGTGGACACGACGATAGCTAACAATTACTTGGCATGGTTCAGAGCTGTCGGCAAGTCGTATCTGCTACCACTAGAAGCGAAGAGTAGGCAAATTTGTGCGAAAAGGCAACGTCGACTGCTACAACAGCATAGGAGGGGACGCAGTCACATGATGGGTTCGTCATCTGCTCAGGCAAAATATGCATTGCCTGTGGCTACGTAATATCCGGGTCAGTTTGCTCCACTTATTCCCGTTCAATTCAGTAACTCGATGTTTTTTCAAAAGCACCACCACGCTACGGACCACCGTCGTATGTGGCTGATTCTTCTATTCCCGTAAGTATATATTTTAGGGCATCGACGTCCCTTGCATACTACACCCCCATGAAGATGTCGATGCCGAACCCCATGTTAGGATAAACACCAATGTATGCACCACCACCGATGACAATACCAATACAAACGCCCATATAGCAGTCGATGATAATGTCGATGCTCGGTACCTTTTTGACGTACCCCGGATTTAGGGCATATTATGGTTACATGCCTATAATGACCCAAACACCGCACACATCATTATTTTACGGGGGTGGCTCATTGTCATAACCACCAGACGCGGGAGTGGTAGATACATGATAGTAGGTAAAGACAATGTAACAATCAACCACAAAGGAAAATGATAACACTACCGATCCCGAAGAAACGATTACCTAGGGGGTCGTTCTAGGTACATATTCAGGCGATGATGATGACGATGAAGAAGTCTACAGCCTTGACCTCCAGATGCACCTTCAGTTGAACCTCCGATTGTACACAAAAACCCATTACGCGACCGTCGTCCACTACCTTGTGACACATATTCTTCCCGATAACATGATTGAGTGTATTCTTTTTATAAATATTATTATGTAAATATAGATCTGTCATAAATAAAAAATCAAGGTTATTCATTCAAATAATACATTTGTCTTTATTATTATCTATCATGAGTTATGGATAAGTTAACAATAAATAACAAATTGAACCAATGGGAATATACAAAGCACGCTAATGAATATGAAATTTGATAGAAAGTAATATTATTGACGCTGATACCCTAACTTATTCCTGTAAAGAGAACATGTTGGCTTCATATGCATTGGATTTCTATAATATCCGTATAATTTCTGTTTATCATGTCTCTCCTGAATATCCTATTGTTTCTTATCTGGGTGAAATTCGAGCGACATTTTGGGTCGCGACACAAGTCCTTGTTTGGCACAAACTCGAATGGTGCGCTGGACACAAGCGGCTACATACTCTCATTTGGGACGGGTGGGAATTTAGGACTCCACACAGTGTAAATGCATTGTAGTCAATAGATGTCATTAATGTAAGGTACATACTCAATCCATATGTTTCCATATGCGACAATTGCATGTGCACCTGAGAACCGAAATGCTTGAAATCTCTCATAATTGTAAGTCCCTTTCGTTAGGTTCATATGATAGGATGCACATAACATTTCTTGGTCGAGCCTAGCGTGCTCCATGGCTCAAAAATCAAGGTTTCGATGTGAGTGGCATACTACATACATTGTGTTCGCTCTTGCTGTACTTCACTGAATCTCTTTCATCACATCATCGTAGAATGTACCACCGTCTACTATCTATCCAGCAGATACCGACTCCCTCTTAGGAAACAAGGCGGCCAGTCGAAAGTATGTCTTTTTGACAACCAATGTTACCGACAAATGATGCGTCCCTTTCAGTACGGAGTTGGTGCACTAGGTCAAGTTTGACGTCATGTACCTGTATCGTAGACCCCTGTCGTATCACTGCGTCTACTATTCGAACAGTATATTTGGTACATACGTCGCACTGTAGACGTTAATGATGCTCAAGTTGTTCAACATTTGATGGAATCGATGTTGGACGAGCTCGTAACCTATCGAGAAATAACCACTGGTTAGTGCAATGAAATAAATTGATATGAATACTTGATGTGCAGTGAATACATAGTTCGAACTACAAACTCGTGTCGATGACTAGATCTCGCTCAGTTGTCGAAGGATATTTTTAATGGTAGTTGGATCCCACATGTCGTATGTAGTACCGATGATGAGTACGATCCCAGAGGGCTCTGTGACAATTAATCTTTGAAAGTATTCTGGGTCTCCTACCCGATATGACACATATGCTACGCTGCGGGCAAACAAGGCGACGCAAATGGCTTAGGAAAAAATCCCAATCATCTGTCGTTTCTCCAATAGTTATTGTAAACGCTATAAGCAGAATCTTCCGATCACCGTCCTGAGCAATGACAAGCAACAAATGCTATTGATACCTTCTGTATAGCCAGGTGCCGTCAATTTGAACCATAGGCTTGCAGTGCTAAAATATCTTTTTGCACTACTCAAATGTCCAAAAGAACTAGTGGAAAACTTGTTTTGAGATCGGTTACAGAACTTGGTACGTAGGAATCCAATACCTGACACTATTGTCATAGATAGTTATAAGAACCTTCCCACCCATGATGCAACTTCTTCATAGCCTTCTGTTTTGCAACCCACACTTTGTAGTATGTTAGAGTGTACTAGTACTGACTACGTATGTTCGCAATTAACACTAGTATTTGAATCCAGGGACTAGCCTTCACCATCGGTATAATAATTTCAACAATCATGTTCGAGTCTAGCCTCAGATGGTCTTAACTTGCACCCGTCACAATGTAGGTATGGGGACAAGAATATTTTTTTATCGTCCACACCTCAATTTTCTTCCGGTAAGACACCATGATTTTCTACTTACACCTCTTATCCTTCATTGCGCACTTTTCTTCGAATTTCTTGGAGCTATATCGGTTCAGTGAAGCAAGAAAAACATCTTTATTGGGGTATTTCATTCTAACTTCCAGTACTCGTACATCATGATATGTGCTTGTATAACTAGATGTTCTATGTGAAAGCTGCGAAAACTCTAAACCACCCTCAACCTATAGGTTGATGTTTGTCATGTGGAGCAGAGGTCCATACGCCCTAAATCCCGCATTTGGATCCAAAGCATTGTTTGGGGCGTCATCGTTAGGTTCCCAATGTTTCAGTTCCATTAAAATTGAAATTGAAGTTGAAATTGAACGCACTAATTGAATGTCGAGCCCGAGTGTCTAAAATTGGGTTATATTGATACCTTGATTGGTACTGACCCCCAAAGTTTAGATTGATGCTAGAGATCGATGAGTGTACTGGACAACCATGTAGTAAGACTTTTTGCTTCAACTTTGGTACCCGTATTCGCCGCGACGGTAGTCAAAGATAGGCTAGATCTATCAGCATCGGTGAACTCCACATATAACTCAATAACAATATTTTTGCTTGCAATGTGCGATAATATGACCGTCTTGAGATGCGTCTCGCTAATCACTTCTAATAGCTCATACTTATAGAGATCAAAAAAAGTAAGAAATTTACATTCCAACCTCATAATTTTCCCCGGGGTCAATCTGCCAACTTTCCTCCTAATTCTAGTCTATAGCTCATACATTTGAATGGTACTATTAAACGCAAATTCCACGAACTTCGCTCTTACAAGCATCACACTGACCTTTGTATTACAGATTTGACCGTCGTAGTATATAAAAAATTTCACTTGTCAGCTTATTTTCAATATCGGTCATGAATTGGATAAAAATGTAAAAAAATAAGTAGAGAATTGTCCGAAGGAATACACACAACTCTCACAACACAAGGTTCTTCTGTTTGATTTAACTTGATGTGTGTCTATGTTATAAAAATTCCACCTCTTTTATGAGAGAATTATGTACAGTGAAAGAGAATATGTGCTTTGAATTTCGTTTACAAATGTACACATTCATTGTATATTGTATAGAGCGAATAATTTTTAGAACGCTTCAAAACTCATATAATTTCATCATACATGTGCTCTCGAGATATTTTACACTACATAACGTGATCTACAGGTATCTAAAAAGGTACTTTTACTATCAAAAGAAAGAAAATTTGTTAGAGAAACCTCGCCCAGTTGAAGGAGCTTTTTCTAACAAATTTCCTATTCCTTGGCATGAAAAGCATGACGCTTTGAATAATTCAGATGCTTTAAACACATTTAGAATATGTTCATCACTCCTATAGCGCATTTTTAATATTTTTCTTTGCAAAAAGACCTTTTCCTACGGCTATAAAAGGCCTCACACACACCAAGCATCATCATCCCTCAATCATATAATTTCTCCCCAATCCTCTCCATTCTCCACTATAAACCATTTATCAATCTTACAAACTTCAGTCGTTAAAAATAGTTGGCTTACATTCGAGGTATTCTTGAGTCGTCGGTGATGCGATATCGCTCCGAGCCACACATATTTCATATATCATGCCGAGATGGGATAATTGCCTCTGAAGCCTATTCTAGAAAAGTCGTTTATAGGGTGATTTTACTTTTTACGATCAAGGGTGGAAGTCAACGTGAGGTCTCAATCGACAACCATTATGCGGTAATAGATCAGGGTATAACAGGAGAGCCATTAACGATCGTTACGCAGCCACGAGCTCAATCTTTTCGTATACCCAAAAATGATTCCCTATAAATACCATACAAAAGTTTGATGGCATATTCATACAAAAAATTTTTAGGGCTTCCCATTATAATCGGTGTAATTTTTTTCTATTTCCAGACAACCGATACCTTTAACCTTCCTTCTTATTCAAAAGTTGGCATCGTCGTAGACGCAAGAGGACTTTTAGGCGGAGAGCAACTGTTGCAGTGTAGTAAAGGTGATGCTCCTTTCAGAGTGATGATGATTGTCGTTATTACACAACCCATTAATAACTACAACCGATGTTGTACCGACCTGAGTTTGACCTCTATTGTACCGGTACATCTACTCTCTACCTGAAAGCCCTCTTGTGTAAGCCTTTGGACAAGAATGAAAGGTTAAAGATACCGGTTGCTTAGAAATATAGAAAAAAATTACGTTGATTATACCAGAAGTTCCTATAGTTTTTCTATGTGATTATGGCATCAATCTTATGTATGGTATATATAGGGCATTGTTTACAGGTATCCAAAATGCTTAACCTCCTGACCGTGTAACGATCGTCATCGGGGCCCGCTGATACTCGAACCCATGACCGTATCACAGCCGCAAATTAAAACTTCCACCCCTGGTCGTATTAACCATTATTAACCCGAAACCAGATTTTCCCACGATGGTCCTATCCCACAATGACATATGAAATGTATGTGTGCTAAAGCACATTATCACATCCCCGACCCCTCAAAACTACCTAAGAATTTTCATCGCTTCAGTTGAAAACCCTGAATGCTTTCAAACTACCCAAAACCCTAAAAACATCTTAAACCTTAAAAATCTTAACCTAAAAAAAGCCCTAACCCTAGAGAGAGAAAGTGAAAGAGCGTTTAGCTGAACGAGCTTTCTTGCCATTTGTGCAAAAAGAGAGCTCAGCTAGACGTGCTTTCACTTTCACTCTCCTAAAAATGGCCTATTTCACTAATTAATTTTAAAATCGGCCTAAAGGCCAAATTTTAAAAAAACGGCGTATTCATCATATTTAGCCAGATTTTTTTAAAAGAATACATTTTTTTAGTAAAACCGATTATAATAAATACTAAAAGGCATAATCACTCGAGTTAGGCGTATGACAGAGTAGATTGGCTTTTTTCGAGTTTATGTTGGGTAAGATGGGATTCTGTTATACTTTTGTATGTTGGATCATGATGTGTGTTTCTACAGTGAAATACTCGGTGTTGTTGAACAGGCATGAGTTGAGGCCGATTATATCATAGAAAGATTTGCGTCAAGGGGGATACTCTCTCACTATACTTGTTTTTTTTGTACTAAGGGGTTGAGTTATTTGTTCAAACATGGTGAGGCTAGAGGTGACCTCTATGGGGTTTCAGTTTTTTGAGGTGCTTCATTGGTTCTTATTTGTTCTTCGTGAATGATAGTTTCCTTTCCTGCCGAGTGAAGACTTTTGAGTGTTATGTTGTTCGAAACATTCTGGTGACATATGAAATGACCTCTGGGCTAGCAATGAACTTACATAAGTCAGGTATACTATTCAACCCGAGCACAAAGGTGCATGATCGAAAGATGCTATATTTATATTGGGGGTGGACACGCTTTTAGATCATGGTCGGTAGCTGGGATTGCTATTGCTTGTCTGTCATAATAAGAAACGAGTTTTTGCCTTTCTCTGTGATCGCTTAAGTAAAAGGCTACTAAGTTGGAAGAAAAGATTACTCTCAAAACCGGGTAAAAAGATTGTTCTTAAAATGATTTTTGCCTTTCTGCTTTTTATATAAGTGTCTTCTTATTGCCTTTAGGTTTATGTGACGATTTGCAATGCATGATGAATACCTTTTTGTGAGGGGCAAGTAATATAACTGTAACACCCCATACTCGACCTGATCGTCGGATCTAGTCTACAGGATGTTACACTTTATAACTGAAAATTAACTAACACATTCTTTAATGTAAATTCCATCATTCTGACTTAATGCAGTTATTATTAAAATACAATTATTTAATCGATCACGCCGTATGAATTTATTTTAATTATTTAACTTTAATCTAAGATAAAAAAAATATTTTACAAAGTAGTTTAAACATACCGAATATTTACTTAGTTTGGAAATGTAACAACCCGTTTTTCAGTAGTGTCAGAAACAGTGGTTTCGGAGCCACAAATTTGATGAGTGAGTCTATAAATATTATTTAATATTTACGAGTTAAATATATTATTATAATAAATTTTGATTTTATAATTTTTATTATTTGAATGAATAGTTAAGTTCAAGTGATTGTCCTTAAAGTCAAGTGATTTTGAAAAATGAGGTTTTGAGACCTCGTTTCTATAAACTGAGCCCATAAATATTTTTGTTTAATATTTACAGAGTGATTATATGGGTGTATTGAAATTTGGTCCGGAAATATTAACGTTTAGATAGTTAATTAAGTAAAAAGGACTAAATCATAAAAGTTGCAAAAGTTAATCGCTATTAGCTTATATGTGTTAAATGGTTATAAAACCATGATT
>CM025145.1:29175413-29185857 GCA_013467495.1 Gossypium gossypioides
TTATATGTTTATATAATGAGATCGAAAATCGAATTATTGAGACGTGTATACACAATCTAAGTGCGAGGCCACCGCATGTTATTGAACAACACTTGGAAGAGGTAGGATTCTTGCGTGTGTCTTGTATACTCGGGAGACTAAATTGGAGTCCACACTTATTAGCGCTTTGTTGGAAAGATGGAGACCCAAGACACATACATTCCATCTTCCGTATAGTGAGTGTACAATTACACTTGAGGATGTAGCATTACAACTCGGTTTACAGATTGATAGGCCAATCATTATGATGGTAGTGCATGTTGGCGATTGGAGCGCAATCTGCTACGAACTATTAGGCAATGTGTCAAACAAGTTTATTAGTAGCTGAATAGAAATGAAATGTTTAGAAGAAAATTTCTCAAATCTCAAAACTCCTCTAGTGCAGTTGAAAGACAACAATTCGCTCGAGCATTCATATTGAGGTTAATTGAGGGTCTTCTAGTGTTAGATAAATCACGAAATCTAATACATTTAAGGTGGCTCCTAGAACTAGTCAACTTAAAAAAAGCCATGGGACTCAGTTGGGGATCAACTGTGTTGGCTACATTGTACCCAGAGATGTGTTGGGCAACGAAAGCACAAAAAATAAAATCGGTGGTTGTATACTCCTTCTTTAGTCATGGGCATGATAAACTTCCCTTATCAATTCCCACTCATAATAAGGCAAAATTCATTTAATAATACAGTTATCATATTATTACTATTCATTATTATGTTTTTGAAATAACATATTATTTGAATTTGAGAAACAATGATGGAAGTCATATGGGTATACCAAACGAGCTCGAAGATATCCGACTATTGTTAGATCCGACTATTGTTAGATCAACGATAGGAAGTCGATGTTAGTTTTTAAAAATTTCAATTATGTAATATTTACGTAAGGATTTGAAATTGAATATTAGGTACATAATAAAATTTATAATTTCGTACTGTAGTTTGAATGGATGTCATACTTGATCTGAAAATTTAAGAATGCATCCCGGCCGAATTTTTGGCGAATCACTATATTTGAAACGTCAAAGTGTCACTAATAGTTTTTGCAATGGTTGAGATGCACAAATCTGATTGAGTGATGTGCTAGTTTTAGTTTATACAAAATATTCCGTTGTCACCCTAGGAGCTCGATGAACTTCACGAGATTGACTTGCGAGGGAGAACCAATGAAGATTGGCCTAAATTCCATGCCAAATATATCTACACCTAGTAACTTAGGTACAATTTCATACCTATGTGCGAACCAATTGTTCGAGCGGATTTTGCAACCTCTTTAGATTACATGACATAGTTTAGACTTCACGATAAGGCATATCTATTACTCTAGGAGCAAAGGAGTAGACAAATTCATTTTAGAAGGCCAACACGACCCCACATGAGGTTGGGATCAGAAGTACATACATTGAGTTCATCATCATCAGCTTTAACACCAAATACTATACTGATGGGTGCACCACCTCCCGTCAGTATGGTTTATATTTTTCTGGTGCGTTTACTAACCCCATGTTTTTTACACAAGCATCACATTATGCACCATCATATCATGTATCAACACCTTCTCTAGGAATATTTTTTGCAACACCTCCATCCCTTGGAGCATATTACACACCACTGCTTACAACAACAACCAATGTATCCTCCATTGCCTACAATTTCAGCATTCTATCCACAACCAAGTTATCCAACACCATATAATTCTCCATTGATAGTGTCACAAACACCCCCATCGATGATATACAATGGGAACCTAGGATGCAAAAGCATTCTAACACGAAAGAACAAAATGAAGATGAAGAAAATGTTGGAGATGAATATCAAGATCAAGATCATGGATGTGGAGATGGAGGTGAAGATGAAGATGAATATGAGGAGCCAAAACCCCAACCACGACAAAATCATCCTCGTAACTGACACCTACCGGGTTGTGGCATACATTCGGGCCGATGATGGAGATGATTTTTTTCATTTTAAATTTTTCTCATGTAAATCATCATTTAGTTTGTATTAAATTGTTCCATCCATAATATACTTATTCATGTTTTATAAAAAAAGTGTTTGTTTATTTTTTTACATCAATAATATACTTATTTACAATTTACTGAGAAAATCATAAAAAAATTCTTTGTATTGCATTGTACTTTTACATCAATAATATACTTATTTAAAATTTACAAAAAAATGGAAACAATTTTTTGTATTGTATTATATTGTATTTTTACATAAATAATATACTTATTTACAATTTACCCAAAAATAGAAAAAATGAATAAATGAATAAATTTTTTAATTCGATCCTCTCCTCAATGTTCCCTCCAAGTGTGGACATGTTGTCCTACTATGCCCATGGTTCTTACAATAACTACATAACCTCGGTTGATCTATCTTCTCCCGAATATCCATATTGTTACGTATTCGACTAGAATTAAGTCGACCTTTTGGCTTGCGACACAACTTAATATTTGGTAGCAACTCGAATAGAGCACTCGAAATAGACGATCACATACTTTCATTTGGGATAGGTGGGAATTCATATTTCTATACTTTATATATGCGTTTTAGTTTGCACACTTCATCAACATAGCTCATACATTCCAGATGTGCAGAGGTACATACAACAATTGAATGTCCGCTTGAAAAATGAAGTGCTTGAAATCTCTCACTTTCGTAGGTCTTGTGTCTCAAGCATACATGGTACAATCCCTTGATAATACTTTCGTCGAGTCTATAGAACCCCGTAACACGAAATATTTGATTTAGATATGAGTGACACACTGCAGACATAGAGTTCACTTTTTTAGCATTTTTTGTAATATCTTTCATCACTTCCTCGCACCAAATGTGGTTTCCCTTTATCTATCCAACATATTTTTTCGCTCGCTTTGGAAACAAGGCTGACAAGCAGAAATATGTTTCTTTGACCACCAACGTTACCAGCAAATGACGTGTCCCCTTCAATACGAATTTTTTGCATTCCACTGTTCCTTAGGTATCCCATCAAGGTATTTCACACCGCGTTCATTTATAGCTTGCAAGTTCTCCAAAATTTCATGGAATCGATGTTGGATGAGCTTGTAACTTGTCAAAGAAAATAAAGAGTATATCAATGTATGAAAACAATGTATATGTTAAAGAATGATACAGAAAATGATATTTACTACGTACCCATTTTAATAACATATCGCCACTCAGCATCCTTATGAAATTCGCCCATGTAATTTGACTCAATATAAGGTATACACTACTTATGGTGTGCATGATCCCATAGGCTTCCACGTCGATCAATTGCAGCCTATATTCCAGGTGCCTTATCAATAATGATGTATATACCGGGTTGCGACAAAAGATGTTTTCTCAAATTAGTCAAAAAGAAATCCCAAGCATTAGCGATTTCTCTTTTAACAATTGCAAAAGTTATTGCCTGAATTTTTCGATTACCATTCTATGCAATAGCTAGCAACAAGTGATGTTCATATCTCGAGTACATGAATGTGCTGTCAATTTGGACTAATGACTTATAGTACCAAAATGCTTCAATGTATGGCTTGAATGTCAAAAAAAAAAAAGATGGAATATTATTTTCACTTGGATAATTCAATTGCCATTATACACAAGTTCCATTTGTAGATAGATGATGATATCAAGTACGTACTGATTCAGTACCTTGCACCATTACCAGAAATCATTATATGATTTATCCCACTTGTTATGCATATTTTCCATAGCCTTATATATTGCAACCTATGCCTTTTAGTATGAGACGGTGTAATTGTATTGACTATAGATATTGACAATCAAAACTGATACCAAAATTCTAGAACACGCTTTCACCATAAGTAAGATAATGTCAAAGATCATGCCAGGATCCAATTTCGAATGATCTTGTGACATACCTGCAACAACACAAGTATTTCACCATACGTAAGACAATGTCAGAGATCAAGTTAGAATCCAATTTCGGATGCTCTTGTGATGTACCTGCAACAACACAAGTACAAGAAGCATTATATTTCTTTACTGTTCGGAACCCCTTTTTTTTCTTACAAATGCTATAATTTATCATGGACATCTATTGTCACACATTGCATACTTGGCCTCATATTTTTTGACTTGGGATTTTATAACATAGAAGTTTACCCTATGCTTTAAGTTATACCGATTCACTATAGCAAAGAAAGTACATTTGGAGGAAAACTCCATTCCAACTTGTAAATGGTCAAAATTCGTAGAACTCTCATGACCTATTCTTCTATGAGGAAGTTTTGGAAATTCTAATACACCTTCAACATCAAGGTTGACATTAAGCATGTGGGGTAGAGGTGCATATGTCGTAAAATCTAGATGGGTTCTTTCAACATTTTTCGAAGCTTCACCGTCAGAACCACTCCCTTCTAGTTCAGTAGGAATGACCTCCAGTTCAAAAACTAATGTAATTTTTGAACCATCCGGCCTTTACTCCTAGATTAGATCATCATCAATTTTAGATCCCTCTTTGTTCTTAGCTCCCCCTTTATTTTTTTCATTCTCAGCTTCCTCTTCTTTATCAACCTTAGTTAAATGTCTAGGGTTGGATGTCCTTTCGCCGATGTAAGTTGTAGGAAGTACATCCTCCATTTTTGTAATCCCTACATTAAAATCAATACTACTTGCGGATTGTCCACTAGTGTAATTAGATGGCATACCCACATAAGTGTTTTAAGCATAGAACATTGGTGTTGGGAAGTTGAAATCAAAAGTACTCAAAGAATGTCGTGCTTGGGTCTCCAAGTTCGGGTTACCAATGAAGCTATATTCTCATGAAACTAAAATTTTGATAAGCTTAGTGGAAACACAAAAATCTTAACAGTTACTCGTTCCTATCACATAAATTTGATTCCAATAGACTAATTAAATGGCCAAGAACAATTCCCAACCTTCCAATTACTCAAAACTATCAAGAACAATTCCCAACCTTCCAATTACTCAAAACTATACAGATTCATGGTTTCAAAATTTTGACATACTATGGTAATTTTCACGAAAATTTAATAAAACCTTAGAATTCTTTAATGAAACTTTAAGGAATGTTTAGAAACCTTCTAATCACATAAAAACAAGTTGAAAAACACTTTGAAACATCATTTTCCTTTTAAATCTCGAAATCCACCATTAATGACTCAATTTTTGGCTTTTATTCTAAACATTCGATTCAATAGGTAAAAACTCTATTTAAAAGACTAGATTCCATTTAAAACTAATAGGAAATCGAATCATTACCTTCGATGGGAGAAAAATGAACGTTTGGTTGGAAATCCAAAAAAACTCACAAGTTGTGCAATGGGAAAATCAATGGTGTTCTTGTTTATAGAGTTCTATAGAGATTTAACACTTGTAAGTTGATAGGACTATAAAGAATTAATGTTTGGAAGAGAAAATAAGTGAATGATGCTTAGAAATGCAAAGGACGGCAAAAACAAAGAGCAGGGAAAATGTTTCATGATTTTTTTGTAGGTAGGAAAAAAACAGGTTAATTTTTAAACTTTGGTAGATTAACCCTTATAGTACTCCTAGTTTTCACCCTCTTTTCAAAACAGTCCTCTATTCAAAATTAAAGGTCTCTAGAATATCATTTTCAAAAAAAAATTTAATCTTCTAAAAGCTATAGACGAAGACATTTCCGATTTACAGTGCTACAAATTTCCAAGCACACTAGAACTAAAATCCCTAAATTACCCTCAAAACTACTAGGCCTAATTTTGAGGTGTGACAACCTACACACAATACTTCTGACATCATTGTATATAAAGTGATTATGCTTTATTTGATATTATAGAAAGACTAGATTTGCATCGACCATTGGAGCTACGAAGAGATGATGAAGTGCATACAGGGTCACAAACAAAGTATGTTTTTTTTGCACTTGATCACAACCCTATGTAGACGAGCTGAAGTTTCCTTGTCTCCTATCAAACCATTCATGCGACCGACGAGAAACGTAATTGGGGACAACATGTACAACCAATTCATTGAACTCTAAAGAAAGCAAAATTAGGACGCCGAACAACAAACAAAGCATAGGAGGGATCCCCAAAGGCCTAGGAAAAGAAGGACTAAAGCACAAATATCACAAATGACATGATTGACGGACATGTCAATTTTCGAATAGAAAATGCATTAGATTGAAGACATGGGCAATATTATGATTCGCCTTGTGCAACAAAATGGATGGCAGACACCAACGCCACTACCAGACATGTTCGTGAGATTTCCACTATTGAGCGATGAGGAAGACAATAAGCAGGATTCGGAGCCTAAGTCCGACTAGTTCTGAACAATTTTTATTTTTTTTTAAAATTAGACAGTGTACTTTATTTTTTATCTGGGATGATTTTTATTAATTAGATTTTTAGTATTTTATAATAGGAACCCCAAAATTTTGAAGGCACAGTAATGTTGAGCCAAAAATGAAAGGAGTAGTAGTCCCACCAATTGTGTTGTACGAATCACGCCAATCGGGTAACCTCTTTTCTTTATATTTTTATTGCACATTAGGGACAATGTGCCAAATAAAGTGTTAAGGGTGACTTAGGAAAATTTTTAAAATTTTTCTGTTATTTTCCTTTATTTTTAGTAGTTTTTTAATTTTTAATTTTGTATGTTTTCTATATGCTTGAGTTTGTAGAAATACAAGTGATTAGTTAGGAGCATGCTCATAGGATTTTCTCAAATAAAATGTAAATTTAGTTTGATATTAATTGATTCTAAATTATCTAATTTTAGACTACTTAGTTCAATTTATTACACTTTGAATAAATTTAAGGCGTCAAGTATACCACATGGTAAATAGGTATATAAATAGCTTGCATGTTTAACTGAATTGTAGGTTGTAGAAATTGATAGACTTGGCTGATTTAATCCATGTATAGAATTACCTAGGGACAACCTGAGGTATTGTTTGGTAGAATATTTTTCAAGCCAAAATGCTATCCTGTAAATATTTTCCCTAGCACCTAATTTGAGCCTTAATCTATTTTCTTGATGAACCATGAATGAAACATTAAGTCTAAAGAATATTCTATTTGATCCTTTATTTCATGGTCCTTGCACGGATTTAACGCCCGACCATTGATATTGATGGATTAGGTAGATACATTGTGGTTGTTTCAAAAGAAAAAATAATGAGTGAATTAAGGAATTGTTTGGTATGGTAAGTATAAGATTCCTTGAGCTTGTATAAAAATAAGGCAAAATACCAACTGAGAAAATATCGATGAAAATATATATAAAATCAAAGTGAGTTGGAAAAAAGTATGCTTACATTTGTTCAAAAAAAATATAAGCTCGGACGATTGTACTCATGAATACTATATGATGCCTTAGTAAATGGAGAGATAAGGAATGTGAGAGAAGTGAATATAAGGTGGTGAGCTACATGTACAATTGGGGGAGTGTTGGAGACAATATCACGTGCCAAACTACTTTCGTGATTAGCCATTTTGTCTAGCTTGTTCTTTGAATTCCAAACCAACCTAAGTCGTAGAATGTTACAAGCTGAAAAGTCCTATGTGACTTAGGTAGTACTTATGTGGATGAAATTGTGCCAAGGATTGATATTTTTACCACTTATATTCATTTAAAAATAATTGTATATTTGTTTTTATGGAAACCTATACTTAACATTCTTTTATTTATTTGCTTTGTAATTTATTGAACTAACCCATTTAATTTTAGAAGTTGTGAGTCAATTGTATATCATGTTAGAGTTGTATTTTTATTTACATTATCTTGTTAATATATTTCTATCCAATTTCATGTATCAAGTTAGCTCAAGTACATTTTTCTTTCTTGCATGTTTATTTTTCGTTTTTAGTTTAGTTTGTTTTCGATTTTTATTTGGTTTTTATTTAGTTTGCTTGAGGACAATCAAAGACTTAATTATGAGGGTATTTGACTTGTCGTCAAATATAATAGTAATTTCGGTCTATTTTCACACTTTAGAAGCTTGTTTTCTAGCCAATTTAGTATTTTATATTACGTTTTCAGTATTTATTAGTTAGGATTAAATATTAGTAAAATAAGTTTTTTTAACACATTTTGTGTGTTGTAACCTTTTAGGTCGACACAGGCCTTAGGTAGTGCTAATGTGTTGAATTGAGTGTGTAGGATGATGAATCATAGGCCCAATTGATGTGGGAGCAAGGTACGAGTGATGCACAAGCTTTTTCGAGTTGTCAAAGCATGGAACGAACTACAAAAGGCTTGTCGTGTCGCGCCATAGGCATTGCATGGCAGGACACAGGGTCGACATGGTGCCTAAGTCTTCCAGGGCTATTTTCGTTCCCACAATCGAATTTATACGAAGACCTAGTACATGCGAAGACCAAATTCGGGCTGCCAACAGCCCTATAAATAAGACCTTAGGGGTTTGATGTAACTAAGTCGTCTTAGGTGCCTTCAAAAGCATCGTAGTTTAGGATTAGATTGAGTTTTCTTTTAGTTTTTCAAAAACTCTTTGTTCTTTCCTCTTGGAATCGATTTCGATCTAAGAGTTCTTTTATAATATTGAAGTATTGTAGTTATTTACCTTTGGAAGCGACGACATTTGTTATTCTGATTGAGAGGTTCTTCAATCAACATCAAATCCATGATTATTCTAATCTTTTTTCTCTTTCAATTTAATCATGTTCTTTACATGTTTTATGCAATTGAGATTAAGATTATCAATAACATGAGTGGCTAAATCCCTTAGAGGAGATTAACGAGTGGATGGGGATGTGATTAACGGAGGATTTAAGGTTTCTCGAGAGGATTAGTTGGTATAGATTAGGTGTTCTTAAACCCTAGGCTTGACAAACCTAGGAAGTAATAATAGGTTAAATGAGATTGGGAGATAAGTTTGGTCAAGTAAAACGTAGTTTATCCTGGTTGAGAAAGTGAGGTCACGAGATAAACGAGTATCAACCAATCGATTAATCAATTAAAGGTCGAGAGGTAATAATTGGTTAATTGATAGTTAATCCACCCTAAAACCTTAATTTGAAGTTAATTACAAACCTTGAAATGAGTTAATCTTCCTAATTGGTTTAATTTGATTAGTCATTTGTTGTTGTTTATTTATTGTAGTTATTATTTCTCTTATTAATCCATTTTATGATCTGTCGTAATATATTATTTAACTATTACTATTTAGACTTATAATTGTAAAGAGATTTTCTATAGATTTATTTCATCCTCCCTTGGGTACAATCCTCAGAATACTTCCTGTGTTCTGTTGTATACATATAGTGTATTACAATTTGACTCATATACTTGCGAGCACTGTGAATTTAATTTCTTATTTTTTTGGTATGATATTTTTACTATAAACGATAACACGTTTATAGGCAGTCACCATGATTCTCGGGTGTAGGGTTAAGGTTGGGTTGCGATTTTAAGAAACGCGCCATAGGGTCACGTTTAGCTGGGATAAAAACACATCCAACAGGAGGCGCTTTTCTATTGTCTCTCCAAAAACAACCTATTTCCCTAAATTTTGGGAAAAGCAACCTAAAATCCTAATCTTCGGTTACATTTGGCATATTTTTCTAAATCTGCTAACATTTTATGATATGAAATAATAACATGTAATTATTCTTATTATATATGTGATGTTCATATTTTTCCAAGAATCTCCTACTTAGACCACATATATATACATACTATTTACTCTATAATTACACGTCATTATAAAACTTTATGACCTTAAAACTTTACTATTATATCCTAAAGGTATTCCAAACAATCTCGTTCCTTAATTATGTCAACATAGAACTAAGTCGACTTTTGTTACATATATTGTAACTAAACTCATCCTTGATCAAGCATATTAATAAAAACAAATGACATAGATCAAGTAAGAATATGTAGCATGAAAATTACTTGCAATTTGATCTAAACACGTCTATTTCCAACTGATGCTCTTTAAACCTTATATGCTCACATATTAACTCTACTGTTGAGAACATCAGAACTGTGAGGAATTTTTCGGACGTCTTTTCTGAGGAGCTACTAGGTTTACCTCCGAATCAAAAAGTGGAGTTTGGGATTAAGCTTCTCCCTGGTACAGCTCCGGTATCTATCGCTCCCTATCGAATGGCACTGAAAGAGCTTACGGAGCTCAAGGCTCAAATTCAGGAGTTATTGGATCGTGGGTTCATTTGCCCTAGTGTGTCTCCGTGAGGAGCACCGGTACTATTTGTTAAGAAAAAGGATGGATCCATGAGGATGTGTATCGACTACCGACAACTAAATAAGTTGACTATTAAGAACAAGTATCCACTTCCGATGATTGATGATTTGTTTGACCAGTTCCGAGGGGCGTCTATGTTCTCCAAAATTGACTTGCGTTCTGGGTATCATCAGTTGAGGGTTAAGGAGGCTAATGTGCATAAGA
>CM025145.1:29195206-29214778 GCA_013467495.1 Gossypium gossypioides
ACCGTCATATCAACAGTTCACTAAACGCATCCGTTTTTGTCTCACCAAAACTCACCGTATCACTAATCTTCTTAATTAAAACGCAGCACCTAATGAATTATTTTTCAACATCCCTATCAGAAATAAATCCATAACAGTAAGATCTCCTCTCTTTCTCTCTTTTAATTTGCAAATAAAATAAAATAAAATAAAATAAAAATCAAAGGAAAAATAATAGAAATCAGAAAATCACCTTTAAAAAAAACTGCTATTCATCATTTTTATTGATTTCTTTCGAATTCAGTATCCCCCTTTTATAATATCAAGTCTACTTTTTATAGCAGATAATGGAAACAAGGTAAGAAAAATCTAATGCGTTATTTGCTTGTTGATTTTCCAATTTTCTTGCTATTTTTCCTGCTTATGCTGTTTGTTGCCATCTTTGTTGTGCAGGTACAACCAGCTGGAGGTGCGTGGCGGAGGCGCACGTGCGTGAAGGGTGGTGCGCGTGGCAGCTGTGCGAGGGAGGTGTGGCGCCTAGACTGTTCCAGAAACCCTAGGGTTTCTGGAAGCTGCTTCTTTGGGCCTTTTATTTTCTGTATCGGGCTGGGGTTTGGAGTTTGTAATTTGGGCTTGGTGTTGGGTTTATTATTTTGGATTAGGCCTTTAGATTTTATTTTGTAATCTGGACTGCTTAATTGGACATTTTTATTGGCCTTATTTATTTACATGGGCCCGGGCAAAAATTGGCCTTACAGAAATGATGAATACCTTACAGCAAGGGATGATTGTCTTTACCTATTATACCAAATTAAAAGGGATTTGGGATAAGCTTAATACTTATTCACATATTCTACCTTGTACATGCGGTTCAGCAAAGGCACTAGCTATAGAGAAAGAGAAATAAAAAGTGCATCAGTTTCTCATGGGACTGAATGAAAAATACAAAACCATTCACAGATCTTGAACATGGATCCATTGACTTCATTGTCTCGTGTTTATACACAGGTGGCTCAGAACGAATGTCAACAATTAATAGTGGATTCCAGACTACCATCCATTGAAGCAACAATTTTCTTTAACAGCAACTCAAAGGCCAATACCAATCGAAAATCCATAAGCAGCCGAGATCTCTCCAAACTATTTTGTGAACATTAAAAAAAGTCAAGGCATACTCAAGAGACTTGTTTTGAGCTCCATGGCTATCCTAAATGGTGGGAGAAAGGTAAGAAGTTATCTAAACCAAAGGCATCCAACAATGCACAACATTTGGAGAAAGATGAAGGCAACACCAGTACTGTCCCAATCACTGGATTAGCAAATGAGCAATACACTCAACTTATATCTATGCTTAACCTTGAAAAGAGTCAACCCTCTACAACCAAATTTTCAAGTAAGGCAAATTTTTTGTCTAATGATAACACTGAATGAGTATTGGATTTAGATGCTTCTATGACCTACCATGAAAATCGTCTTTCTTCATAAACAGTCATTTCTCATTTGCTACCAATAAAAACACCAAATGGAATGTGTGTACCAGCAAAGTCAAAGGGAGTTGTCTCTTTTAATTCTCACATTATTTTGAAAGATGTCATCTATATACCTTTATTTTTTTTGTAACCTCATTTCCATTAGCAAATTAACCAAAGACTTAATTGCGTTGCTCATTTCTTTCCTTCTTTTTGTGTTTTACAAGACTTACCCACGAAGAAGCTAATTGGAATGTGTGAAATGTGAGATGGACTTTATCATTTTTGAACAATAAAAAATTATACGTTGGCATTTGTCTTTTGATAGGATGTCTCTTCTTAAAGATTTAGGTCCATTTTCTTTTAAGTTTTTCAATAAATGCTGCGAATCTTGTCATCAAGTCAAGCAAGCTCGATCTTCTTTTCCTATTAGTTCAATTAAAACACATGAAATTTTTTATTTAATTCATTGTGATGTTTGGGGACCATATCCAACTGCGTCTTTATCAGGGGTTCATTCATTTTTAAGTATTGTTGAAGACTATAGCAGAACTACTTGGGTCTACTTATTATAATCTAAATCAGAAGTTTATACCGAGTTAATTTCTTTTATGGCAATGGTAATTAAACAATTTGGTAAAACAGTAAAATGCATTTGTAGTGATAATGGAACTGAATTTACCAATCATAACCTTCAATTATATTGTCAACAACATGGGATTTTAACTCAATTTTCTTGTGTTTCCACACCCCAACAAAATGATGTTGTCGAACGCAAGCATTGACATATACTTGAAGTTGCTAGAGATTTACGTTTTCAAGCAAATCTACCCATTACATTTTGGGGTGAATTTATTTTAAATGTTGTTTACTTAATTAATTACATCCCCACTCCTCTTTTATCTGGACGCAGCCCCTATGAACTTTTATTCTGTCGCAAACAAAATTATTCTCACTTATGTGTGTTAAGGTGTCTTTGTTATGTTTCGATTTTACCTCGCTCAAAGGATAAATTTTGTAAACGAGCTACAACATGTCTTTTTCTTAGATACCCATATGGTCAAAAAGGGTACAAGATGTATGACTTACACACATAAAATTTTCATCTCTAGAGATACAGTTTTCTATGAAAAATATTTTCCTTTTCGTGATGCTCTATCTTTAACTCAACCTACAAATATACCCATCCCTTTATCTCTTATTGAAGATGAATACCAAATATTGTTGTTCACCCTGTATCTCCACCTCCTCCAAGCACTGACCATATTTTTAATGCTCAACCTCTTCGACTTGCATCCATACGTCCTACACGTCAACCAAAATTGCCACCTCACCTTCATGATTTTCACGTTGAATTGCCAGGACAGCATGTATCGCATTTCACTTCTTCCAATCACGCATCCTTAGGTATGTCTTACTCTATCTCAATTTCTTTCATATTCTAAACTGGCACTTGATCAAAATCAAACATGGACTCTAGAACCACTACCATCTGGGAATAAACCTATTGGTTGTAAATGGGTCTACAAAATCAAATATCATTCAGATCGAACCATTAAGCGATATAAAGCTCGGTTAGTGGCCAAAGGTTACATACAAATTGAAGGGTTAGACTACACTAAGACATTTGCTCTGGCCGAAAAACTTACCACAGTTCAAACTTTGTTGGTTGTATCTGCTTCCAAAGCATGGGAACTACACCAACTTGATGTCCGTAATGCCTTCTTACATGGCGATCTCCACGAGGAAGTATACATGATGCCACCATTTGGTTATTTATCACCTAATGACAATCAAGTCTGTTGTCTTCGTAAATCTTTGTATGGTTTGAAATAGGCCTCTCGCCAATGGTTTATGAAATTCTCTCATGCCATTCTTAAATTTTGGTTTACTCAATCTAAAGAAGATACTTCCCTCTTCACATACCATTAAGGCGATTCATTCACTGTTTTACTTGTGTATGTGGATGATGTTATTATCGTTAACAACAATAGTGTGCATACTCAATCACTTAAGAGTTATCTAGACACTTGGTTTCATGTCAAAGATCTCAGTCCCTTGAAGTACTTTCTTGGCTTAGAGGTGGCTCATTCTCCTAATGGCATTTTCTTATCGCAAAGAAAATATACGTTAGACATTTTGTAAGAAGTAAGCTTACTTGGTACTAAACCTTCACCTATTCCTATGGAGCAAAATCACTAACTAGCATTAGACGATGGTGTTTTCTTGGACAATCCAAGTTCTTATCGTCACCTTGTTGGGAGGCTCATTTACTTGACAATCATTCGTCCTAAGATTTGATATTCCATTCATATCCCCCCTCAGTTCATGCACCAGCCTCGACAATGCCATTGGTTAACAACTCTTCGGGTTCTAAAATATCTTAAAGTTGCTCCTGGGCAAGGTATTTTCCTACCCTCTAATTGTGACCTTCAACTGCATGCTTACTATGATTCAGATTGGGCTGGATGTCCACTTGCTCGTCGTTCCCTCACCGGTTATTTCATTCTCCTTAGTTCCTCTCCCATTTCATGGAAAACCAAAAAGCAGACTGTAGTTTCTTACTCATCCGCTGAAGCTGAATATCTCTCCATGGCAACTACTACCTGTGAAATAATTTGGCTCCATACCCTCCTTCATGATTTAACAAATTCAGTTTCCTCCAGCTCATTTATATTGTGATAATTGCGCTGCTCTTCACATCCTTGCCAATCTTGTCCATCACGAGCGCACAAAACACATTGAAGTAGACTGTCATTTCATTCGGGACTGCATCAAAATCGGCTCCATCACTACTTCACATGTTTCCTCTAATCACCAGCTTGTTGACATTTTCACGAAGGCTCTTGGTTCTTCTCAGTTCTCTTTTCTTGTTGGCAAGTTGGGCATTCGTAATCTCCATGCTTCAACTTGAGGGGGTATATTAACAGAGGCCACTAAATGTGAATATTCAGTTACCATATACTTATACTATTGACCCATAATCTCAGGAATATCTTATGTATATATTTTCCTTATTTATGTATATTATTTTCCTTGATTTATGAGCTAATTGGAGCTCCTACTTGTATATAATCATCTCATTATTCTGTAATGAAAAATAAGAAATACAACAACCTTTTATTCATATTTTCGCAATTATGCTTCAACCCCAAACACAAATGAGAACCATTAATGTTCTTTAGATTTACCGAAATTTCTTGAAACATCCAAAATTCCTATAAAACCTATTAGATTGGTGCCACTTGATGCAAAATAAGAATATAAGCAACATCCACACATTAAAAACAGATTCGTGCACATGTTCTTTCATCAGTAGTATGTTAGTAATCTCTGTCATTTGATAGAACATTCACACAAGCTAAAAAAATAAAAATAAATAAATGCATTTAAAATCAATTATGATATGATATTAATTATAGTTAATAAATATCATTCTAACACAAAAATTATCAAATTATTTTATTGAACATCCATAGATGATTGTATTGTTATGATTTCATCCTTCTAGTAAGTTGTATAGTCACAATGCCTGAACCACCTATTTAATATATAATGTTAGTACCAATATAAAGCATCTACAATGTAATACATTTATAACATATACCACTAATTTTACCTTCTAGCGAAAGGGAAACTAAGATCTTCAGGGAATAAAAGCGCAATCTATGAAACTAGATACCGCCTCATGATTATAAAATCATAAGGCAACTATTTACTTCCATGTTTCCCATTCTACAAGCCTGTATAGGCATGCCAAATCCATATATTAAATTGTTTATTCCTATTATTTCAAAAAATATTTAACAATTGAAGATACATGGTATGAACTAAATTGTCATACTTTTCTAGTATTAATATACCTCTAATCTATTAAAGAATATAAGCTTTAGTATGATATTGAATATCTACGGGTTTGAGGTTTTTTGGGGAGATGCTTGAAGTTACTTTTAAGTCATTTTAGATTAATATGACGCCTTTTGAAATGAGAATCATGATTGATACCTCTTTCCAATGATGCAATTAGGTCATCTGCTAGATTGTATTTGTTATTGGGTGTTCGTTTATTAGAAGGTTGGTCAATAACGCTACATCTTCCAATGGTACTATCGCTTTGCCGCATGGGAGATTAAAGGGTCTCTATCATTCAAACATAGTAGAGATGAATGATGGCACAAAAGTAAAATTCTCAATTTGGCTAGCATGATAAAAACCGATGTCTCGTAAGTGACAAATGATTTTGTTGTCAAGTGAATTTATTTCCATATTATTGCGACATCAAGCTATTAGAGAATACTCCAATGTTCCTACATTTTGAAAATGTTTTTTTTTTTTGGGATCTCAATAAAAAATGTGTCAATTATGGTATGATTGAGAATTCAGATTTAGAAAAAAAAATTATAAGATAGTATAGATAGTAGATGATGAATGTTTTAAATTTTCTGTGAAAAATTAACAAGTGGGATTGATTATTTATAGATTTTATGGTTAGAGTTACGTTAAGATTTTGATAGTAGCTCGACACCTGAGTGGAAATTTTCATTTTCCTCTTTAAATAATTTATTAAAGATTGCTCTTTATTTTAAATTTTATCAAAGACCTTAAAGTCCATAAATGTTAAATTATGTATACAAAATTAAATTATATTGGTATAGTTTAAAATTGAAAATATTTCAAGTCATTTCACAACCATTGCTTTGATTTTAGTGAAGCTCCATAATACATATTATTAAACTCAATACTCATGATGGTCAAATTAACTAAAAAAATTCATAATTTTGAAAATAACTTTGGAAGAAAGCTACTTCGATACTTGTTGAAGTAAAAGGACAGAGTAAGAAAGCATCGGCGAAGTTAAAAAGTTCAATAAAAGAAAGATATGAAACAAGCAATGGAGCTGATCATTGCTTACGGAAAAGTCACGTGTATATGTTACAGACACGGAAATAAAAATTTGGGTAGTCCTTGATTTCGGTAAATATTGCTTTGGCTTGATCATTAGTCAAACAAAGCCTTCACGTGGGAAATGGAAACATGGCGACTCTTTGGCCAAGAAAACGAGGCCACTGCCGTGTTTTTCCCACCCAAAGACTAATCAAACCTTACTCTTTTCTTTTCCCCGCATCTAATTCCTTAATTTGATCTTCTATCAATCATATGTTGAAGAAAAAACGATGGCAAACTGTCCCGCCGTTCATGGTGGCTACCCCTCCGATTATGTTGCTGTTTCCATAGCCATCTTCGCCGTGATTCTGTACCTTCTTTTGAATCTTTATTAAGAGCCCCACTTTTTATATCTCATAAAAATTTCATATAGAAGTCAAAGTTCATTCTTTTTTGTCTTTAGATGGGTAGTTTTGCTCTGTCATCATCTATTCGATGTTATGCCTCAGTGGGATTATTTTCTTTTTGAAATTGTGCCTTTTTCTTTTTCTGCAGACTTATTGTGAGGTCAAGTTTCCCGTTTTTGATACACAAAGTTCCTAGTGCAAGAGGCAGTGCCTTTTGGATTCCAGTCATTCAAGTTGTTGCCAGCTTCAACTTCCTGTTATCGCTTGTGGTAAAGCAATATAGACTTCAATTTCCTTGTTATTTATATATCTACAATAAATGACTTCATTAAATTGTTAACCATACGCTTTTTACAGATGGCTGGGAATTTCCTCAAGTACAAAAAGAACCACTGGTGGTTGTCTTGCTATGTTTGGGCAGGTTTATGGATCTCTAAATTACTTTATATTTTTCCATGACATTGTCTGAAGTATGTTTTGGTTTCAGTATGGGTTGAAGGTCCACTTGGATTTGGTTTGTTGATGAGCTGCCGCATAGCACAGGCCTTTCAACTATACTATGCATTTGTCAAGTAAGTGGATATTCTTCTACTTGGGAGATTTTAAGACAGACTGTAAATAGACAAATGATAGAACCATGTTGGTTAAATTGTTTAGGAATGCTTGATCCTGTTAATTTTTAGGTGAAATGTTTCAGTCATGGGACTGCTATAATTTTTGAATCAATAAGGGGACGATTTATTCACATATTATTGGTGCAATTTTATATTCTGGAATCACTTTCCCATGTTTGGATAAAAAAAATTACTTTCAGTATGTAATGTGACATTACCAATAGTGTCGAGATTTGATATATAGGAGGCACTCTTAATATCGGTAATCTTACATTGTGAGATTTTTGACAATTTTACTTAAACCAAAGCTAAATTATAATAAAAACTATTGAATCAATATTTTCAATTTTTTGATATATTATTCAATTAACATTTCAACTATATATATTTATTATAAGTTTAGTAAAGTTAACATTTTGTCTATTGCATTGTGCCTGAAATGTTATTTTTATAACAATTTATTATTTCTTTTTATCATTTTAGTCAAATTTACCTTTAAACCATAACAAATAACATATTTTAATTCAAAAAAAAATTCTTTTTTCTTTTCCTTGTCACTTTGATCAAAGTAGAAGCCCTTAGCTGCTTATAGCTCCTCCCCCATTTCATTTTATTTGTTTGAGAAAAAATATATGAAATTAATTTACTAGATAAACGTATTCATTTATTATTAAAATAAAATACTATAATGCTACATTTGGTAAGAGTATTATTTTTCTACATGTTTTTGTACATGAGTCAGCAATAAACTAATTACAATTGATAATTTTTAGCCAATGACTTGTTTTTGGCAAAGAGAAGGAAAACTTTTTGCTTATTTTGAAGAGCTCTTATTTCTTACAAGAGTTTTTACTCATCCTTCTAATTTCAAATTAAAATTTGTACTAATTATTCTTTATTTTATGTCTAACTATTTTAACATGTGTATTAAATAAGTTTTTCCTCGTGTTATTACACTAGTAACCAAACGTGTCATAAATTTCAACCTTTGTATAGTTAATAATAAAAAAGTAGCAAAGTTGTATGAGGATAATTTAGTAAAATATGTTTTTAAGGTAATCTTACATTCCATCAACCAAATAGAAAAACCTTACATTTCAGTCAAAATTGAAGAGGATATTGTAACACAATTTGTAATATGCAAGTAATCTTACATTTCAATAATCCTATTACTAAAGATGATCTTACATTTAGTGAATCAAACACTCTCTGAATTTAACTGCAATTTTCTACTCCGAGACTTTGCCATTGAGCAAATTTCTACTCAGTCTGATGGTTTATCAGAGATAATGCTGCCAAACCACAAGTTTTGTATCACTTTGTAGTATTAATTGTGGCAGAGGTGACGTTATCTGTTTAAACATTCCATTTTAGCAAAAATTGGTTAGTTTATGTGTTATTGCATATTTCAGGAGGCGTTTACCACCAGTCAGATCTCATATTTTTCTTCCACTAATTGTCTTGCCATGGATCGCCGGTGCTGCAAGTAAGAATCTTAGAAACCTACCAATTTCATCAAGTTGGACAGATAGCAACACTTTCTCCAAAAGAGTTGTTTCGTTTGTTTATCTAGACATATTTATACAGTTATCAGATCCAAGAGTCAACAGATATCTTGAATTAATATTTGCAATTGTTGTCTACAAATATTACGGAGCTTAAGAATATATTTGGTTGCTTAATTCTCATTGTCCATGTCCTTAGTCATTTATTATGTTCATAATGTTAACAAATACATGAAACTTATAAACTACCATGCAAGAGTGACAGGTTCAAATAGGACTGCTGCACTTGAGTTATTCTCGCCTCAAGTAGATATTTTCTTATTGACGCTTTGTAACTTATGGATCTTATGATAATTATTTTGACTCCTTTTTGCTCTTAACTCCAATGTGATTCTTATTTTAACTGGAGGTTTACTGTTCTGTAGTTATTCATGTGAAGAAGCCTCTCAATTGCAGATGTCACCTGCAAACTTACTGGGTAATAGCTGTAATGTGTCTCCACGCGTTGTATGTAGCTGTTTTGGTTGGGTTCACTGGGGCAATTCGGCATATAGAGTTCAGGTTTGATGAACTCAAAGACCTGTGGCAAGGAATACTTGTCTCAGCCTCACTAATTGGTACATGTTTATCTACGTTTCATTTGGTCTGCGTGTCTATATTATATTATCATCACTGGTGATAAAGGAAACAGGCTTTAGTGTGACAAATAATGATACAATTTATTATTCGGATTATTTTGAATGATATCTCTGTCATTTAACTATGTTGACCTTCATTTCCTTTTTCATGCTCCTTTGTTTTTCTCAGGACTTTGGGTTTCAGCTTACATCTTGAATGAAATTCATGATAATATCTCATGGCTTCAAGTCACCTCCCGATTTATCCTTTTATTTACGGTATGTTTGTTATTGATTTATTCCTTAGCCTCTTGGTTAGCTTGTCTGCATCATTAGACAGTTGAGATAGAAGTAATCCGGAGTCTTATGTTTTTCATGTTTTTGCTAAGATGGCTCAGGTATGTTTCGCAGGCAAGCATTCTTGTACTGGTTTTCTTTTCCATATCAATTTCTCAGCCTCTGCTCACACAAATCAGCTTCATAAAAAGGGAACCTATAGAATTCAAAACAATGTGTAAAGCTCTGGGGATACCAGATAGCGGACTGCTGTTGCATAGAGAACAAGCTGTTGTCATCGATCCTAATGAACCATTGGATAAGCTTCTTACTCACAAAAGGTTCCGTCAGTCTTTTATGGCATTTGCAGACAGGTACTTCTTACGTTCCCAAAGCTCCACTTGGTTAGAGTTTGACAAACGTTTATTTTATCCAAAGAAAAATAAAGAGGGAATAGTTTTCCCTGAAATTTTTCTTCACTGTTATAAACCAAAGAACACATTATTTACTACCTTAAAAGATTAAAAGAAATTTTAAAATTGAACATTGTTTTGTCTTGATCGCAGTTGTTTGGCTGGGGAAAGCGTGCATTTCTTTGAAGAGGTGCATGAGCTTGGCAAAATTCCGATAGATGACCCTGTAAGAAGGATCTACATGGCAAGACATATTATTAATAAATACATAATTGCAGGTTTGTTATTTTATTTTTCAAGAAACCACTGCTTAAATTTAATTTTTTTATTGTTTCTCACTGCATTATTTTCGGTATTAAGCCTTGGGCTATGGAGAAGTTCATATAACTTAAGAAAACATCTTTGCTATCCTCCAAATATTAGTTATTTTCTCCTCTCAGAACATTTCTTCACTAGCAGGATATATTAATACATGGTTCAAAATTTAATGTCCATTTCGAGTTCCATCTTTTAGAAAGCTTAAGTTCCGAGGGGTGATGTTCTGTGCTAAATTGAGTCATTGAGATATTTTGACATGCAAACTCTGAAAGAAACTGGTGTAACCCATTTTCAAGTTCCGGCCCGAGGATGAGCCGCGCTAGCTATTAGTAAAACTACGATTACCTAACATAGATTTCATGCGTAATTAGGTAAACATATCGTTGACGTGCATATATTTGTACTTGAAATTGAAGCAAGATTTGATTCATAATTAGGTAAAATAGTCAACAATCACTAAGGGATGAGTGGTCTGGTATCAATCTCCCATGAATATTTCATTCATAAAGCTCGGATCTCGACCTTTATATTTCATCCGTGACTTCATGTTTGCTTAATAATTGCCATGGTCTTATTATTTAACCTTGGGCAAACTATCCTGCAGGTTCAGCAATGGAAGTTAACATATCTCATAGAAGCCGGCAAGCGATTTTATCCACCACTGATCTAACACATCCTGATCTCTTTACCGATGCACTAAATGAACTTATACAGTTGATGAAAATGGTGTGTGTTTCTTTACTTAGCATATGTAAATCAATAATTATTATTAGTGGTTAATCCATTAAATTGGCTCATAACACAGTTCATTCATTTTTATGTATTTTATACAATAGAACTTGGCAAAAGATTACTGGTCATCCATGTACTTCCTCAAACTCAAAGATGAAACCAGTGTGAGATCTAATGGCTATGAAATGGAACAGATGAGTGGAGCTTATAGTTTCTCACCTAGGTTGAGTTGTGTTAATGCTATTGATGATCCCTTTCACCAGGACCATTTTTCAAGTGGCTCAAGCCAAGATGTTCATCATCCCTACCAATAATGGAAGTATGCTTTGTAAATTATCATTCTATTTGAATGTAAATTCACTTCACAAATGAGTTGAATATTTCATGTATATTTTTCCCTTTACTTTTTTTCGTTTATTCATTCCACTCAATATAACATAAATGTTAAAATCTTTATAATATAAATTATTGATCTGTTGAAAGTTATATAAATATAAATTATTTTAAGCTCAATAGATATTAAAAAATACATAAATACGATACAAATATATGAATTACCATTGTTACATTTTATCTATCTATCAACTATATATTAATGATAATTGTTAGGATTTAGGAACTGCAGGCCCAAATGATCTAATAGGATCCAGATCTCCGACCCGGAAGAAGAATGTTCGCCTACAGGCATAGTTCGTTAGGGACCCTACTAGAATGTTAGATGTTCGCAAAGATAGCTCGCACGGGAAGCTCACGAGGAGAGCTCGCGTAAGTCTCGTAGGAATGAGGTCGTGAGCTATGTCCGCAGAAGAGATCGCGAGCCTTGCAAGGGATCTCTGCTCGTGACTAGCAGGCACGAGGCTCGCTGGAGGAGTCAGCCCTAAGATAAAAAAGGACCGCGTGCTCTGCAGACACATGTCCAATAAGCCAAGGGATGCCTAGGGAATGTCAGTACCATCGGCCCCAATACTGAGACAAAATAGTGGGTCTTATTGTGAGCTGTAATAGTAGCAGTAGGAACATGTATAAATACCCTTACATTTCCTTTAATACAATACGAGAAAAATATTACTCAACAATTGGTGCGGTGTGCATCGACTTCACCAACCTGATCAAGGCATGCCCCAAGGATAGCTTCCTCTTGCCGTTGATAGATCGCCTGGTTGACGCCTCTGCTGGGAACAAGTTTATGAGCTTCATGAACGCTTTTTTGGGCTACAATCAGATCCTGTTGGACCGTGATGACCAAGAAAAGACAACTTTCATCACCGAAGAGGGTCTCTTCTGTCATTAGGTCATGTCATTTGGACTAAAAAACGCGGGTGCAACTTACCGAAGGTTGGTAAACAGGATATTCAATGAGTAGATAGGTCGCGGCTTGGAGGTGTACATAGATGACATACTGGTAATAAGGGTGAGTATTCGATCGAGTCGAATCGAGTTAAAAAATTTTGAGTTAGTCGAGTTGACGAATCCTATTTTAGCAATCGAACTCAATTTGAATTTTTTTGAATCAAATTGAATCGAGTAAAAAAATTTTGAGTTAAGTCGAGTCGAGTTAACGAGTCCTATTATTTATATTCAATGTTGTGTTTACATTGACCGATTATTTAACTAGCAGACGAAGTACAAAATTATTTAACTACTTAATGAGTAAACATTTATCAAAACGACGTAGTTTTGCTTTTTAATTTAATGATTTTGACTTTTAACTTTAGAGAAGGTAAACATTTATCAAAACATCGTAATTTTGCCTTTTCTTATTTGGATTTTCGGATAACTTGAATTGTGTAATTAATATTCGAGTTAAACCGAAAAACATAATTTTTTATTCGAGTTGATCCAAATAACTTGATTAACTCAAATAACTTGAACTATTTAATTCACAATTTAAAATTTTTATTGAGTTTTTCAAATCAAATCGAATTTTGCTCACCCTTAGCTGGTAAAAAGTGAATCCATGAAGAAACATGCGCGGAACCTCTTCGATGCGTTTGCGACATTGAGGGCCCACAACATGAAGCTTAATCCGGTGAAATGTGCCTTCGGTGTGCGAGTTGATAAGTTCTTGGGTTTCATTGTCTCAGTAAGAGGAATAGAGGTGAATTTGGAAACAAATTTAGGCCATTGCAGAGATGCCCCCCTCCCGGCGAACTATAAAAGAAATCCAACGCCTCATGGGTAAGGTGGTGGCACTGAACAGGTTTATCTCCAGAATGGCAGACAAGTGCATCCCATTTTTCAAAGCTCTAAGGAAACCCTTCTTGTAGACTAAAGAATGCCAAACTGCTTTCGAACAATTGAAACAGTACCTTACTTCCCCCACTGCTAAAGTCACCTCAAACGGGAGAAACATTATACATGTACTTAGCAGCCTTCGAAGAGGCAATCGCGGCCGTCTTAGTCAAGTTTGAAGGCATCCTCCAATTTTTCGGTGTACTATGTCAACAACGTGCTTTAGCATGACAACCTCAGGTACACAAAAATAGAAAAATGCATCTATGCCTTTATCATAGCAGCTCGCAAGTTACGACCATACTTTCAGGCCCACCCAATTGTTGTAGTCACCGACCAGCCAATGAAGGAAGTGCCTGCCAAGACAAACACCATGGGGAGGATAATGAAATAGAGCATCGAACTCGCAGAGTTCGGGATAGATTTCACCTTGCGAACAGTAATAAAAGGGCAAGTGTTGGTAGATTTCGTGGTAGAATGTTCGTTCGAAAAAAGTGAAAACACGACAGGTAACATAGATTATAATTTGCTGCATCAAATGGTGAAATATCTCGTGGAGATAATGTAATATACGAACACTAACGAAAGTTAGCAATTTAATGATGGCACATTTTATGATGAGTAGAACCACTCTAGCTATTCTCATATTTTACGAAAAAATGATACTCACTTTGCATTTTGTACTAAAATTGCTTTTCATTGTTGGACACCACCAATAGTAAACACACCCTTAGGAATTGCGCGCATAATAGATAAACCGAAAGGTTGGATGGTTTACGTCTATGGCTTCGCAGCCAAAACAAGATTGGGGTCAGGTGCATTTTTGATAGACCCAGAGGGCAACGAGTGGCAATATGGGATGTCATCTGGATTTCAAGCATCAAACAACACCGCCAAATACGAAGCGCTGATCTCTGGACTACAATTAGCGCGCTAGTTGGGCGCTAGAAACTTGACCATACACATCAACTCCCAGCTCATGGCAAAGTAAATACATGACGAGTACGAGGTGAAAGAAGTAACACTAAAATGGTATCACACGATGGCAATCTAATTACTGGCGGGGTTCGACAAAGTCGAGGTCAAGTAGCTCTCAAGGAACGACAACATGCGCGCAGATGCTTTGTCACGGTTAGCGTCTTCCATCACTATTGAGCAAAGAGAAAAAATCCTATTCAAACACAAGGAAACGTCGAGCTAGGACGCCCCCCAAGTGCTCTCTACAACCCAAGAAGAAACATGGATGACCTCTATAATCCACACACTACAAGGTAAAAAGGAAAGTCAATACCGAAAAGAGTTTTCGCACTTATTACTAAGACGCCTTTCTCCCTCGGAAGCTGAGTATATTATAAGAAAAATCCATGAAGACATTTGCGGCGGTCATTTGGGAAGCAAATTACTAGCGCAAAAAATACTTAGGTAGGGGTATTATTGGCCTACTATCTACGAAAACACCCAACACATGGTCCGCAAATGCGATTTCTGCCAAAGAAACGTTAGAATACAGCGACAATCAGTAAAACCCCTCTAAATTACGATGGGACCTTGGCCTTTTGCAACGTGGGGGGTTGATATCCTTGGACCATTACCCATAGCCATGACGTAGAAAAAGTTCATTATAGTAGCTATAGACTACTTCACCAAGTGGATCGGGGCAGAAGCTTTGGCAATTATAAAAGAGAAGCAAGTGGAGTCGTTCATGTGGAAGTCAGTTGTCTACAGATTCGACATACCTTACACTATTATCATAGATAATAGTACACAGTTTCAAGGGAAATTTATGAAATTTGGCACAGACCTTCAAATATCATAGGCTCAAAGCTCGGTGAAGATCCCACAAACTAATGGCCAAGTGGAGGCTATAAACAAGAAAGTTCTAATGGCTCTCAAGAAGAAGGTGGGTGAACTAAAAGGGGCTTGATTAGAAGAGCTGCCAGGAATCCTGTGAGCATTGCGAACCACGCCTCACACCACGACGGGTGAAATGACCTTCTCACTCATTTATGGCACAAAAGTCATAATCCCCGTAAAGATAAGTCTAAGATCACATAGAACACATCACTTCAACAAAAAAAGCTAACTATGAGGCCCTGAGACACAACCTGGACTTAGTTGATGAGCTCAGAGAAACGACTGAAATTAAAAATACAGCCTGTGCTCAACAAGTAGCTCGCTATTATAATTTTAAGGTCAGAGGAAAGCAGTTTCAAGTAGGCAACCTTGTGCTAAGAAACACTGAAGCTAGCTTACCCGCTTTCTAACATCGAAAAATGGCTTTAAGCTGAGAGGGACCATACAAAGTGGTAAAGAAGATAGGCTATGGAGCGTATAAGTTGGCAATAATGGACGGCGCGATAGTACGGCGAACCTGGAATGCCCAACACATCAAAAAATACTATGTATGAATATCCATCCTATGAATAAAATTTCATTCCAACAAAATTATTGTCGATAAAATCGAGGTTCGCTGGTGAAGAGCTGCGACCTCCAAAACAGTTAGCGAGAGCAAAGCTCCCAGTTGTAAAATCAAGGTTCGCAAACGAAGAGCCGCGACCTCCAAAAAAGTTAGCGAGAGCAAAACTCCCAGATGTAAATTAAGGTTCGTAGGCAAAGAGTCGCGACCTTCAAAACAGTTAGCAAGAGTAAAGCTCTCAGCAGTAAAATCATGGCTTGCAAGCGAAGAGTCACAACCTCCAAAACAGTTAGCGAAAGCAAAGGTCCCAGCTGTATAATGAAAGTTCGCAGACAAAAATTCTAAAAGCTTCTCAAGTATGAAATAGCTTGCAAAGTTATAAAAAATATCTTCTTTAAGAAAATAACAGTTTGTAAGCCCACATCCTCAACGCATTATCAAAGCATGCTACATGATACGAAGCTCGCAAACAAGAAAAAGAAAACCAATAGGAAATAAAAACAAATATTTATTTATTCAAGAAAAATAAGAATACAATATTATTGTTCAATTACATCACCAACCCCCCAATGCCCTGGTTCGCATTGACAGGAGCGACACCCTCAATAACCGAGGAAGCAACAGTAACACCCCAATACAATATTATTGTTCAATTAAATTTCCAACCCCCTAACACCCTAGTCCGCATTGACACGAGTGACACCCTCAATAGCTAAGGAAGCAACAGTTACACCCCCAGTTACCGAAAGAGGAATCGAGTTCATAACATAAACAATAACATAATGAGCCATATCCGTAGTGGCAGAACCCTCCCTCTTCTTCACAAAAAGCTCGCCCTTCCAAATAGCCACGAAGGAGTCCCAAGCAGACCTAGAAAGATTGAAAACATCAAAACCCATGATGCTCATGTCCACATTAGCAAGTGTATTAAAATCCACCTTGAAAACATCAAAAGGGCCACAAGCAATATGGGCATAAAGAAGCAGATTCTCCTTGAACTTCTAGAAGGAGCTTAGGATGTTCTGGGATCTCTATTGTTTAAAAAGTTGTCAGGGCCTCATCTTGCTTCCGAAGGGTACTATCTATCTGCTATTGGCACTCCTTGATAATCCTTTCCAGCTTAGTGGAGTGCCTCGCAATGACCCTCCTCAACTCTGCCTCCGTAGTTATACGTCTCTCTTTCTCTGCAGTGAGCTTAGCTCCACACTCCTCTGCCTTCATCTCCATAATCGCAATCGCGTACCCTCTCTTGCTCAGCCTTGGCATCTGCGAGCTCCTTATTACGTGCCTCCGTGTACCTCAGACCAAGAGCGCCAATTTTAGATAGTAAGCGGCGTAAAGATAAAAAGAAGTCATCATCAGCCTTAATAGGCACTCTTTTAACTACGGGAGCCAATGGAGAATTCTTAGGAGCAAGGGGAAGGGGTGTCTTCATTAATGGTAATGAGTGAGTTCGTTTGGGCAACAGTTGGCAAGCTTTCTATAGGGGAAGAATGGATGGAAGTGATTGCAGCAATAGGGCCTTCGCGATCAGTTCTTCTCTTTTGGCGATGCTCTAGTGGAGCACCACTCCTCTTCAACACGCTAGAAGGGTCGATACGCGCGACCCCAGCAAAAGTTTTGTGCCTCTTGCAACTATTGCCTATCAAAGCATCAATATCTATAGCTTCGTTAAGCTCATGCGATATGCTGTCATTATCACTGGAATTATCCTCACAGCCCCGATTGTCCCCTACACCATCAACAACTTTAGGATCAACAAAAGTAATTAACAAGTCAGTACCTCCTCTGACTCTATCCTCTTACTCGAACTTAGGAAGGGTAAAGAGACGGAGTGCGATCCTACAATAATTGTAGAAGAAGTTCACAAGCTCCTCCAAATGCCCCGTCAATATCATGCCTAACTGATCAAGGGAATCGCGAGGCCAAGTACTCCTCGTTGGTCGCCCACCAACTGACCGTACAATCTTTTACTTGTCGCCAGCCCTCCAACCATTTGGGTTGAGATCCTCCAAGTAGAATCTGAAAACATTCCTCGTAGTCAAAACCGCCTCTAGACCCAACACACAACCAGTGTGTAACCTCTAAAATTGTACAATAGCCTCATCAGTGGCAAGACTCCTCTAAAAGGCGTGCATGTCTTCACTAAGGGAGGACCACCTGGTTAGGAATCCAAAGTCTTCGCCAAATATGTTGCAGACTTGGATATACTTCCCCCATTTCAAACGAAGATTCTTACATTGATTTCGTATAATCGTCTATACCTTCCAATGAAGGGAAAAGTAATAAAACCTCACTGATTCCCCCACATCAGTCTCTTTCAACTGGTACATGTACTGGAAGACAGAGAGCATTGGCACTTCACCGCACTGGCAACTGTCGAGAAAGTAAGCCATGGCTAGCACTAGGAAAAACTAGAGAGTTGGCCAAGAGCGAGGCAATAGTCATTGAGGAGACTGCAGAAAAATAGATGCAGGGGGAGGTAGAATCCTGCCTTCAGGACGTACAACGAGAGAAGAAAACTATCCTCAGTTGCCTCGTACACACGGTGCAACCCCAAAAGAATGGAAAATTCATAAGCAATGTGGGGAAGCTAGATTCCTCGCACAGCAAGAGCCTGCTTCATTTCCTCTGGCATAGTGGTGCAGACATAGGGCTTCTCAGTCACAGCGACTGGAGCTGGACTGACCGAGATGATCTGGTTGTGGACTCATTTCATATTCACCATGTTTCGAGTAAAAAGAAGACATAAATGGAAACTAAGAAGCAGAAAATATTTGTGAAAATTACCTCGATTATAATTTGTAAAAAATGCCAAATAGTGAAGAAACTTAAAACCCCGAAGATCCCCTTTTAAAGAGAGGTTCCTTAAACCGTTCGGATTGCCAAAAATGGACCAACGACCTAAATGCGAGCAAGAAGAAATAATTTTTCTCTCAACAGTCAGATGTGCGCACCTAATATCCGGATTCACACGTGGCAAGGCACCTATTATGCACCACGGCCCACGGCGTACCTAGCAAGCTGCATTTGAAATAGACCTAAGGTCCATCACTTTATAATGTCTCTTAAGCCCATTAATGGGGGACTAAATTGTCAGGATTTGGTAACAGGCAGCCCAAATGACCGAATAAGATCTAGATCTCTGACCCGGATAGACCCGACCCGAAAGAAGAATGTTTACTTATAGGCATAGTTTGTTGGGGATCCTGCTGAAATGCTAGATGTTTACAAAGATAGCTAGCATGAGAAGCTCGCGATGAGAGCTCGCGTAAGCCTCGCAGGAATGAGGTTACGAGCTATGTCCGCTGTTGACATCATTTTTTTGGATGAAAAACGGGGTCGACTTGGGTTTTGAAAAATGAAAACGAAAATGGGAGTCGCCACCGATCCTTTTTGATGAGGTGTGATTGGGTCACCTTGAAAAATGGTTGTTTTTAATAAATGATTTGATTTTATTAAAACAACGATTTTGGTCCACGAAATTTAGAAAACGGGTTCGGGAGTCGGTTACGTTCGAGGAAGGATTAGCACCCTCGTAACTTCCAGAAATTTGTACCTAGTTGATTAGCTAATGTCTTGATGTTGAAAATTTAAAGCTTGGAAAAATTAAAAATACGATCATTGTATTAAAATGAAAATTTTTGGGAAAAGAAGTATATTTCACGTTAATCGAGAAAGAGAATCATATTCAGTAAGTTAGAATACAA
>CM025145.1:29388319-29398492 GCA_013467495.1 Gossypium gossypioides
TTGATTTTGATTGGCTATAAATATGAATGCTTGATGAAATGAAATGTCTGAAAATTAATTTGTAAACTCAAGTCATGCTCTATAACCCTATTCTGGAGAAGGATACGGGTTAGGGGTGTTACAATGTGGATCACTTATAAATATTTAAAAAGAATTGGTCATATTCATTCAAAAAATGCAAGCTATTTATGAATTATTGTGTTGGCGACTTATTATAGTCCCAAAGGTCTTTTAGGTTTGTAGCGTTTCGAGGCTTAGGACGGTTCAGAATTCAAACAGTGGGCACTCAAAATGGGTTTAAACACTAGAAACGGTTAAGCATAAGACATTGTTCCCTATGTGCCCCCAATTTATTTACGAGCTCACCTCTTTATTTCTCCTTCCCTCGCCTACCTTAATTCTCCAAAATGTTAGAAGGCATTACGCGATATTAGTATGTACAAAATTGGTAAATGTGAACTGAAAGATTTTCTTTTTCGAGCTTAATTTTGATTTAGCTCTATTTTTCTTTATTTTGCACTCTTTTGTTCATTTTTTTTAATATGTACTAACTCATGTAATTTATTCTTTTTCTTTTTCACGCACAAAGTCACCATAATATTTCTACCTAGCCCTTAATGTCCATGGCCCGACATCCTTTACATAGTGTAATTTAAAGAATAAGGATTGAGTGCTAGACTCATTTAGGCTCAAGGCTTTAATATTAATGTTACAAGGAAAGGGTACTCGAGGCTCAAAGATAGGGGAACTAGGGGTACATAGAAAAAGATAAGCTTTTAGGTTCGAGGCTATTTCAAACAATGCCGAAGGTCTTTTCAGAATTAATCACACAACACCAATTCTTTCAAGCATACATCTATCTAAACGAACACTTAAAAATTCAAATTATTTATCTACAAGGACCATATACTTTATTTATCCTATGATAAAAATTATATACTTTCGTTTAGGTTATTGCCTCTACCTTATTATACACATTAACTAAATGAACTAATTAGTCTACAATTGAGAATATTAGGTTGTCTAGTATTATTCGAAATTTATAAGTTTGGTAATTACGTGTACTTATTCAATATTTACAACTAATGACTTGTTACCTAATTGTAGTCCAAGCACCATGGAATTATATAAAATAAAAAAAAATGTATTTTTGGTATTTTTGAATATTTTTTGAAAAAGGCGTAAAAATTTGAAAATAAACACATAAAAATAACATGAAACAAGAAAAAAAATAAAACACATAAAACTATGTGCATCCCCCCCACACTTAGACTTTTCATTGTCCCTAATGTGTTCCCGAAAAAGATATGAGGTTATCAGACTTCCCTAGAATACGTTTACGTTGCAAAATGGAGAAACTAAGAACAACTCGAAAAACATTAACAGTGTTGGTGTTGAGTAGAGGGCTAACACGTGTACAAATGAATTGCATCCACATTTTATCTATGGGGAACATAATTGCTTGTTTAAAAGACAGTGGAAAATTAATGCCCCCGCCACATTTCCATTTGCTTAGGTCGCTAGTTAAAAATTTTAAAACGACATCCATATCAATATTTCTAAAATGATTGAGATCCATAGTTTGAATATTGTCTTTTTGATAAAAATCAGACGCCGTAATGTTCACTTATACGTTCAATGGCAATGTCTATCCATTAACGCCTCACGTATACCTGATCATCTTTTGCAAACTTCAAATTATCATAGAATTCTAAAACTATAAGTATTACGGTAGGCATAGTCAGTAGAATTGCGAATTGATTCCACTGATGGTAACGAACCAAATCCCAAATTTTGTGGCAATTCGGGATGGCTAAGTCGAAGCCACATACATAGATGAACGATCAACTTTGGATCGATTGAAAATATTTCTTCACCTTTTCGGACACTAATTTGTCCTCATTATATCCTGATGATGGGACAAGTTCAGTTTGGGTAGGATATCGTTTGGGGGCTCTTGGTGGCATTTTGAAAAAAAATTCTTTTCTTTTAACAAGCAAACGGGATGATAACAATTGAAACTAACTAACAATCAAGCAACAACTACAATTAAGAATGAAAACAAAAACTAATAACGAAAATCAAGAAAATTTCAAAAATAATAAAAGAAAAG
Organism: Gossypium gossypioides; assembly: GCA_013467495.1. Classification (NCBI taxonomy): domain Eukaryota; kingdom Viridiplantae; phylum Streptophyta; class Magnoliopsida; order Malvales; family Malvaceae; genus Gossypium; species Gossypium gossypioides. Next base: position 29,390,433 of record CM025145.1, read on the forward strand.
AAAATTGAACTGAAACAATTTGTTGTTGTCAAAGAGGATTGAGGTGACATTTCTCCATCGATCCAAAGAAAGGAGGAACTTAAGCTTGCAAAATAACTAAAGAAATCAAAAGAACAAGCAAAACAAAAGAAAAAGTTAAAGAGGTTGAAGAGAAATTGGAGAGAGTTTTGGAAGAAACAATGGGGATGAGTATCTGGGATTTAGTTTAGAAGATTTGGGGAAATGAAGGCTTATGAAAGGTTTTTGAGGGTTGGGAAGCCTCCCAAAACGCGTGGGTCGCAATATCTAAATCGGGTCTCAGCCAACCTGACACAAATATCACAATAACCAGGAGTGGATATCGCAATATCCTCTATTTTTGAACTCTTCATATTCTCAATCTATCCAAAATATCGCGATATCGAGGACCCAATATCGTGATATCATTGTGTAAAACCAAAATTTTGACTTTTGAAATTCTAAAGATATCACAATACCAAAGGGTCGATATTGTGATATCCAAAAAATTTTTTGGCCCTAAAATGAAATTGTCCATGAAATCGAAAAATCCCTATTAGGTATCACGACTTCACTGAAAAGACACTAAAGTAATTAAAAAATTGTCAAATTTTCTTTCAACTCTCTAAAAATCCAACCTACTAAGTTAAAAATTAAACCAACGTAAATTAAAATCTAAGTTGTTTTGCAACAACTGCAAAACTTGGTTTAGTTGACCAGGATATTGATGCACATCGATTGCACCACATGCAAGCCTTCCTTTACCTTGCTTACCCTAATCGAAAATGGAGGGACACTAATATAGGCTAGTTTTCTTTCTTGATCTTAGGGTGACTTAAATGGTAATGGAGGTTGATAATGTAACACCCTATACCCGGCCTAGTCGCAAAGCCCGAATATGGGATGCCACATTACTGTCTCATGTCATATACAAAAAGTAAAAGTTCATTCTAAATGAAGCGCCATTTATTTTAGTATTCATATAGGTTTTAAGTCAATTATATTTATAAGTTATCAATGTCACATGCAAGTCAGACCATAAATAATATTAAAAGCATGCGTTAATGTGCATGAGGTCCATTTAGCAAAATTCTCAAAATGTGTCCGTAGGTATCGATTCTCACACTAGGGTATCAATATTTTCTCTATATGGTATCGATACAACCTTGAAAAATGATAACAAACTTGCATTATGTTTCTTGACCAAATCCTAAAGTCTCGAAAAGTTTCGATATTTATCATGACATATCGATACTTTGACCCCGAGTATCGATACTCGAGCAAAGGTATCGATACCAAATCTCTATTCTGACTCCTTGCACGTTTTAAAACACAGGGGTATCGATTTTAAATCTCGAATGTTGATACCTCTGCCTTGGGACATAAAAATGCAGCACACGAATGCAATTAGCTCATTCCAAAACAGATTCTAAGCATCATGCATTACTTACTTCAATAAATAATCATCCAACGGATAAATTTAACAGTTCAAATCGCCATAACGTGACCAAGCAAGATACATCAAGCCATTACTAAAGTTCATGAACATAAGCAAAGATATAAACTCACAAACTTCCAAAACTAAAATAAAACAAAGCTAGTAAACAATCCAAACATATCATGGCACTAAACAAGTCTACAACATAACCTTATTTCCCAATATGAAAATAACTGAAAGAACAGCTACGAGAATAAATGAGTTTTCCTTGGATCACTTCCTAGGACAACCACACCGTCCACACAAAACCGTTAATAATCTGCAATTGTTGAAAAGATTGGGTGAGCTTAAACAAGCTTAGTGAATGAGTGAAATAAGCACAACACAAACATCCTGTCATGCATCCACAATAACCACATACACATATACGATACTAGAGTAATCTGTTTTGTAATGCGTAACACTTTAACATGCATCGTCTAACAACTCATTTGCATAACATTTATAAGAATAGTTTGCATAGCAACCATATATTTATTAAGACATTCATCACACAACACACATATATGTATATAATACAAGATAATTTGGCACTTGAGTTATGAAACTTATTGTGAGCTCTATCATCACTCATCAGATACACGGATCACCAACAAATCAAACATAGACTCATAGAGTCAAACATGTCCCAGAAGTGAAGTGTATAACTGACACTCTCCTTATTTCCTCTCATATGTCCCGTTGAATAGAGCTTAAATCACATTCCCTTATCCTTCCAAACATGTCCCAAGGCCTTAACACCTAAAATCATTGAACATATAGGTGAGTACTCACAATCCAATGGCATGCCAACAATATCCAACGGTTTCAAGAATCATAAGGCTAAAATATCCAATTTAGCATACATATGACTTATCGATTATCCGAGCACTATCACTGCATGTTAGCATCTTTTTCAAAACACTATCGCTTTCATATAACTTATATAAATCATGTATACATTTGCACTTCTCACAACAATCATCATATCCACATACCGCATATTTGAGTTTCTCATCACTATTCACAAGTTCATAACCATGTAAGCACATAAACCGCACACAATATAGATACAAGAAAACTTACACTTGAAATTTTGAGTAGGGGTTTAGGCTGCAACTAAATTCCCAAATACGCTTGACTCGTGTCTACGAGTAGAAGTTCCAAACACTTACCACTAATGCTTTCGCTGAAAAGCTAAAAGCTTCATTGAGCTTTTTCTTTAACTGGTTCAAGGCCCTAATGAATCCAAGGCTTCACACATAACAATCATACAATAAACACAGTCAAATATCGACCAAGGATTCACTCAAACCAACCAAAACACAAGCCTAAGTTGAGTTCCCAAGTAGCTCAAAACCATTAACATAACAAACTTAAAACGCTCATAACTCGGTATACGCTTAACCTTTTCCCCTAAAATGAATTTCATCCATCTCATTAATCATCTACGCCTAGTTTTCAGCCTTTAAATTACACTAAAATGCCCAGTTCATGGAATCGACAGTTTTTGACATCTTTTAGGCAATTTTCATAAAATTCATTAAAACATGAGAAATCATTAACGAAACTTCAATATAAGTTTAAAAACCTCTTAATCATATTAAAACTAATAGAATAACACTTTAAAATCACATTTTTACCCAAAATCTCAATATCCACCATTAATGACTTCATTTTCGGCTTTTATTAAAAACTTGCGATTTAATGGCTTATACTTCAATTTTATGGACTAGATATCATAAAAATATCATAATAATTCAAAATATTACCTTTGATGGAAGATTAGATGAGTTTTGATACAAATCTGAAAAACCCACATTTGGAGAAGATGATGAAATATATGGATATTTTGAGTTTTTTTCTTGGGGATTTATGAAGGTAATTGGCTTGGGAATGTTAGGAAATCAAAGTGCTATGGTTTGGGAAGAAAAAAAACCAATGAACGGGGCAAGTGAATAGCAAGGGACGACAAAGCTTGTGTTGGGTAAAAACCTATCGTGAAGTCACATTGATGGGGGGAAGAAATAGGCTAAATTTGAAAATCTTGGCTAATTTCATCTTAAAAATTCACAGTTCTGACTCTATTTCAATTCAATCATTTTCCTAAAATTAAAGATTTCTAGAGAAATTTTTCAAAAATTGATTTAATAGCTAAGATGTCATAGTTGAATATAGCTAGATTTAACATGCTACAAAGTTCCGAGCATTGTAGAGCTAAAATTACTATAATACCCCTAAAACTCTTAGGTCTTATTTTGAGGTGTTACAGATAAAGTGTATTGGGTCTAGGAGGATTAAGGTTTTGGACTCCTTGATTTGAGGGACCTTCTTAGTTTTGTCCCCACCTAAGGTTAGGATGATCACGCCACCCCGAGTTATAGGTGTTGGAGTATGAAATGTATCCTTTATTCCCTACATAGTTAGCCTCCATTTGGCTGCTCTCATTAGAATTTCCCCACTTAGTGCCTTCACCATCATGTCCAGCATTAGAATGGGTTAGAAGGGGCTAATTTTTTACTTGCGCCTTGGCTGAACTCATCTCTAATTGATTGAGCCTTTTGAGGACTTGTTGGTACTTATCCTCACTATCGACCGTATTCATGGTCGATTGTTTGACTCTATATGTGAACCGCCCAGCCGACCACATATAAGAATTCATTGCGATGTCCTTGATGAGGTGGCAAGCCTCGATATATGTCTTTGACATGAACGCCCCTACGGATATTCCGTCAAAATTAAAGCGCAAGTTCCTATCAAGCCCCTTATAAAAAACTTGAAGTTTTAGCCAATCTTGCAATACATTATAGGGGAAATTATGTAGCATGAGTTTAAAGTGCTCCTAAGCCTCATATAGTGACTCCCTTTCTAATTGTTGAAAATTTGTAATATCTATACGAAGTTTCATTGTTTGGCTCGGTGGAAAATATTTTGCTAAGAACTTGCTTGCTAGCTCATCCCAAGTGATGATGGAATCTACCGGTTGTGAATCTAACCACATAAGCGCATCATTAGTAAGAGAGAATAGGAATAATCAAAGACGAATAGTTTTATCAGATACCCCATTATATTTAAAGGTATCGTAAATGGTTAGAAATCTCTTAAGATGTTGGTTCAGATCCTCATTCATTGACCCTCTTGTATCATTTGGATCATCAACAGTTTAATTCTAAAGTTGTTAGCATTAATTGCAGGACGATTAATGCTCCCTTAAACAACATTAAGATTGGGAATCACATAGTCGCACCAGGTACGTTACTCCATGGGTGGGTGTAGTGGTGGTTGAATCTCTACACGTGCACCTTAGATGGGCTGGTCTATTTGTGGAGCTCGGGCATCTCTAGAATGTTACGCCATTCTCATGTGTGTAATGATACGTTCTCGTTCCAGCTTATTTGATAAGACACCGTTACTGATCTGAGTCATATAACGCCTTCTACAAGCACAATAGAGTGAAACAAATTAACTAAAAATTGAAAACGAAATAAATAAAAAAACAAAGTCAGATCTATAACTTTGACTTTTTATTATTATCTCCATATGTACACGCAACAAAAAAACAACTCAATCAAACACTTATTCCTTGGCAACGACGCCAAAAAATTGACCACCTCTCTCTCACCGTCCTCGTGAATGGATAGAGATATAAAAATCAACACTCGTGAATTAGAGTGAAATATAAAAATCGTGGCTTTATTGCAAGTATGATAGGTCAGTTGTAATATTTATAGTGTTACAATGGAACACTGGAGTATTCCAAGGATTGAACCCAAGAAAATCATGGATTGAACAATTTTTAAATAAAGTGCACGTAAAATAAAGAGTTTAAACAACTAATTGCAAAAATTTATATAACGACAAATCATAAAGTCAAAAGAAATTAATCTAATTTAGTACCTAGCTAACAAGGACTGAAAACGTGAAAAGTTACGAAATTAACAATTAAATAACAAACAATGGTTGGTTGATCTTGATGTGGTTCCCTAATCTTTCAATTTAGGATCCATATTGCTTAAACTCCCAAACTGGCTCCATTTTACCTTTCGGTCTCAATTTTACCAAGCTAGACAAATTAATCTAGATTATCTCTCGATCTTACCAGTTATCCCAGGACTAATAGTTGGTGCCCAAAAAGATATCCTCTCGGTCTCACTATCCTAAATATTCCCTTAGGGCCTTCAATCCTAAGTTTTTAGGTTCGTTCAAATTAGTCCAATTTTTTACAATTTAGTCTATCATCCAAAAATCAACTCACGACATCTCCATCAACTAACCCCATGAAAGGTTTAGCTACTCATGCTAGAAATAAAGCTAACAAACATGAAAATGAAAAGCAAAGAAGTCATTAAAACAAAGCTTAAGAAAAAGTTAATAGATGATATTTTTTATGCAAGAAAACTTAAAGGGCATTTAAAGAAATACATTCAGCAAGAAAATGTAAAGCAATAAACATAAAAGGAACAAACTTTAACAAGTAAAAAGTAAAAGAAATTGAAATGCATTAAACTAAATCTAAAAATGTCTTACAACCAAGGTATAGAGACTAAAAGTGCAAATAACCCTAAGCTACAATGATACTAACTTAATTAACTCTAAGAACAACTAAAACAAGAAGAAAAGTTGCTAGGAAATGTAAAAGCTAAGAGAAAATCTAGAGCAATCTAAATCTATACTATGCTAATGTGGTATTTTTTCTCTCTCAACCAATTTTTGGCTAATATAACAGCTATTCTAATCCAATTCTTGTACCTAAAATACCCTTGATTGGGCCTTCAATGATTAGTGCTTCGGGTGGACAAAGACTACCATATTTTTTCCATTTTTTCCCTTTATGATATCGGTTTCACGATACCAAGGAAAAGAATATCGTGAGAATTGAAACAGTTTCAAACTTGGGGTGCTTCTTGGAAGGTGAATATCGCGATACCACTAAAGGGTGGTCTCCAATCTAGGGTCTGTTGGAGGTATCGCGATTCCAAGGTTTAAATATTGCAATACCTTCTCTTTTGTTGTCGTTCTTACCCGATTTTAGCCTCCAACACGTCTTTACATCACTCAACCATAGGTTAGGGCCCACAATGGCACTATTGGCCAAATTGGGTCTCAAAATGAGTAAAAACAAGAAATTTACACTTATTAAATTAAAATCTAAAAATTATGGACAAGTTCTTCTTTGTAGGATTGGTTCGACTCTACTTTTAAACTTTCTAATGGCACCATATGAGCGAAATCCTAACGATACTTTCTTAACATAGATACATGGAAGACATTATGAATCTTAGACAATTCTAGCGGTAGTGCTAATCAATATGCTACAGGTTCTACACGCTCTAAAATTTCATAAGGTCCAATGAACCTCAGACTAAGCTTGCCTTTTAAGCCAAAACGAAAAATCCTTTTCCAAGGTGAGACCTTAAGAAATACCTTGTCACCAGCTTTGAAGGAAACATCCTTTTTTTCCCGATCAATATAAGCCTTTTGGAAATTTTGAGTAGCTTGCAAATGGTTACGAATGACCAAAACTCTTTCCTCTACTTCTCGAACCAAACTGGGGCCACTAAGTTGTCTTTCCTTAAGCTCCATCCAACAGACTGAGGATCTGCATATTCTCCCATATAAATCCTCAAAAGGAGACATAACGAGACTGGAGTGGTAGCTATTGTTTTAGGTGAACTCAGTTAAAGGAAAATACCTTTCCCAACTAACTCCAAAATCAATAACTCAACTCCTAAGCATGTCTTCTAAAACTTGTATCGCTCTTTCAGACTGACCATTAATTTGCGAATGGAAAGTTGTGTTGAATCGTAGTTTAGTTCCTAGGGATTCTTGTAACTATCTCCAGAACCTCGAAGTAAACCTTGGATCTTGATGGATGAATGGAAGCCATATAGGCAGACTATTTTTGAGATGTAAATCTTTGCAAGCTTCTCCAAAGCATAGTTAGTGCGAATGACTTCAAAGTGGGCTGACTTGGTTAACCTATCAATAATTACCAAAATTGAATTCTTTTTTGAGGTACTGAGAGGTAGACCTGAAACAAAATCCATAGAAATCTTGTCCCACTTCTACTTTGAAATTTCCAATGGATATAGCATCTTTGAAGGAACTTGATGTTCTACCTTAACCCTATGGTAGGATAAACATCTCATTACGAATTTTGATATTTCCTTTTCATTTTAGGCCACCAAAATAAGTTTTTTAATCGTAATACATCTTCACTCCCTCCGGATGAAGCAAGAAAGGTCCCTGGTGTGCCTATTTCAAAATCTTTTACCTTAAATTGTTCTCTTTAAAAACACATAACCTCCTCATAAAACGCAGCTCGCCATCCCTTACAAGACTAAGGGTCTATTTGTTTACATGTAAAATGTTTTACGGAAAATATTTTCTGCATTTTCCTGTATTTGTTTCACAGAAAACAGCTTGGGCAATGGAAAATGACTTACAGGTCAACGGAAAATAAGCCTTTTTCCGTGTAAAATGACTTACCCTTTTGAAAAGCGTAAGTCATTTTCTAGAAAAGAGCTCTTCAATAGATAATTTTACTTTTATATAAAAATTAACTTAAATCAAGTTTAATATTATT
>CM025145.1:29401732-29414488 GCA_013467495.1 Gossypium gossypioides
AATTATAGGTATAAAATAAACTCAATTAAACAATGAAAAAATAAAAAAAAATTTCAAATGTATGTTTGTTTAATTGAAAACGAATTTTATGAAATATTTTTAAAGAACCTGCCAAACAAAGGGAAATATTTTACACAGATTCATCCAAACACCAGAAAATATTAGCTTTTCCAGAAAAGTAAGTCATTTTCTAGAAATCATTTTCCGGAAGGCATTTTCAGTGAAACAAACAGAGCCTAAAGTTTTTCATGTCACTAGGCACTTTTCACTTTTTTAACTCGCCACATCTTACATCCATTGATCGAGAATCCAAAATTGGCAGAAGGAAAACAGGTCGCATCGTCAATTTAGCAAGAAACGACCTATTATTTGCTAGGTAGACTCTGGCTCGTAGGGAAGCCAAAGCCTCTACAGACTGTTTGCTGAGCACATCAGCCACTACATTTAGTTTTCTCGAATAGTAATCTATTTTCAAGTCATAATCTTTTATTAATTCCATCCAACGCCACTATCGTAGATTCAAATCCTTTTGAGAGAGCAGATACTTCAAGCTCTTATTGTTCGAGAATATGTGACACTTTTTTTTGTACAAGTAGTGCCTGCAAATCTTCAAAGCCAGCACAACAACCAACTCAAGATCATGCATTGGGTATGCACTTTGAGCTAGTGGGACACATATGCAATGACTTTCCCATTCAGCACGAGTACGCATCCAAAGCCATTCAAGGACGCATTTGTGTACACCACGAATTCAACCCCTGATTCAAGTTGGGAAAGGACTGGAGCTTCAATTAGAACTGTCTTTAACTTATCAAAAATCTTTTGGCATGCTTCTATTCAGAAGATTTTTTCATAATTCCTTAAGAGTTGATCCGTAAGTGCTGCATCCGTAAGATTTTATGAAATTTCAATAAATATGGGCTATAGTTGAATAAGAAAAAATTCAGCTAGCATTGGTTTGGGCTTAATTATGATAATTGTATAAGTTTCGGGTTTAGGGACTAAATTGAATAAAAGGTAACAGTTTAAGGTAATGATGTAAAATGTCATTAAAGGGTCAATTACATGAATTTAGATATTTTAAGGTATTGAATTGGTTAATTAAGATAAATTATTATATATAGATCAAGAAATGGATCAATTGGTTGATAATTGTGGGAAAGAAAAAGTTGTCGAGTAGTCTTCGTTAAGGTGTAGGTAGCTATTGCGTTTAGGTAAGTTTGTATTAGATTTGTTACATTTATTGATGGTTTGAATTCCAATTATATAAGTGTTTATGTATGTGTGTATATTGAGCATGGTTATTTGAGGTAAGATTGAAAGTAGAAATAAAGGTTTAAATGGTAAACTTTGGCAAAATGGACACGTTGGAGTTGAATCATGTTATTCTATGGAATGTATGTGATCAAGTTGATTGTGGTAAAATGTTATAAACATGAAAAAAATTGTGGAATAGAAGTCAAGGCCCACGTGAACTTAGTGAATTATTAGGATACAAATGACATGTCATTAGGGTGTTCCAGGCATTAGGTGTTAGTGATGACAGTTTCTAGGTATTATGTACAAGTGTTACAGTTCCAGGCATTTTATGCCAGTGATATATTTCCAGGTACTATGTACCGGTGGTGGATACCACACTGATGGCTAGAATCTAGCATTTGTTGCAGATTCTCGTCAACTTGTGTGAGCAGTATCACGTAATGGTTGATGTCCCAATTGTCAGCTTGTGTGAGCATTATTTCCCCGCATACCTAAAAATAATCTACTATAGTTCTCTAGGAAAAACAATTAATGAAATGTTCATAAATGGATTTCATGGTATGAATGGTTGTATACTTATGTGGTAGTGAATTGGAATGTGAAATAAGTAACTTGGGATCTTGCTATGTTATATGTACATGTCTAACCATGTGATATGATATGGAATGTGAAACAAGGCATGGAATTCTAGTTATGTTAAATCTGAATTGGATGATTAAAGTGACAGGTATGTGATGTTTTCACTATACGATCTTACTAAGCTTTATGTAAGCTTATCTTGTTTTGTTTTCTTCCTTGTAGATTTTTGGGTTCGTGCTATCGATTGGAACGTCGTTGGAGATTAGACTATCCGTAAACTCTTTCAGTAGCTATTTTTTAATTTTGGCTTGGTTATAAATGCCATGTAAATTGTGTCTTGTTTATTATATTATAAGCATTTTGATTATGTTTTGTGCCATTTGAAATATGAATTATATATATAGATTTAAATCCTTAATGGTATTTTGGTTGGTTGTGGTGTATAATGGCCAATCTGCCACAAATTGATGTGGCAAATTAGGCTCTTCCAACATATTGAATGAGCTTTTTGTCGAGCAAAATAGCGTCTATAACATAGTTTTTTGTTATTTTTTAAATTTTAGTTAAATATTGAAAAAGTCTCATTTTTGCCAATTTTGTGACCCAATTTGGCCAATGGTGCCAATAGGAGGCCTAACGTATGATTGAGTGGTGTAGTGATGTGCTGAAGGTAAAAAATGGGAAATAATAACACTGAAGAAAAGGGTATCACAATATCCACACCTTGGAATCGTGATACCTCCAACAATATTAAAGATTGGAGACACCCTTTAGTGGTATCGCAATATCCTCTTTGGGTATCGCAATATCCACTTTTGGGTATCGCAACATTGCCTTCACTAGAGGGAAAAACTTGGACAAAAAGGATAGTTTTTGTCCACTCGGTCCACCAATCACTCAAGGCCCGTGAAGAGGCATTTTTGTCAAAAAGAAATCATTAGAAGACAACTTAAAACAACCAAAATTGTCTGAAAAGGAAACACAAACATTATCTTAGTTTTAAGTTTAGTTTTTTCTTGGTTTTCTCTTAATTTTTCTGCACTTTTTCTAGGGTTTTCATTTTCTCTTCTTTTTTAGTTTAGAGTTTATTTTTCTGCATTTACTTCTTGTTATTGATGTTCTTAGTGTTAGTTATGTTAGTTATCATTATAGCTTAGGATTATTTGCACTTTCAATCACTGTACCTTGATTGTAAAACATTTCTAGCTTTAGTTTAATGTATTTCAGTTTCTTTTACTTTAAATCCATTAAAGTTTGTTCCTTTCATTTTATTGCTTTAGATTTTCCTGTTAAATGCTTTTAGTTTCATGTTCTTCAAGTTTTCTAGCATAAAAGTCCAAACTTTTATATTTTTATTAAGTTTTACTTTAATAGCTGCTTTGTTTTTCATTTCCATATTCATTTCCTTTTCTTTCAGCATGAGTAGCTAAACCTCAAAAGGGGTTAGTTGATGGAGATGTGGGTAAACTAAAATTTTTGGACAAAGGACTAAATCGTAACAAATTGGACTAAATCAAATAGATCTAAAAACATAGGAAGTGATGCCCTTACGGGAATATTTAGGCAAGTGAGACCGGAAGGTAATCTTGTTGTGCACCCATTCTTTAGTCTTAGATTAACTAGTGAGGTTTGAAGATAAACCAGAGCTAATTCATCCAAGTTGGTAAAATTGAGATTGAAAGATAAAATGGAGCCACTTCGTAATTTAAACGATTTAAGTCTCTTATTCGAGGATCACTGAACCATATCGAAATCAACTGACCTCCATTATTTATTTATTGAATAGTTTCTTATTTTTATACTCATTACAATTTAGTCCAAAAATTAGCATATTTAATTTTCTTTCAATATTATAGTGTTATGAATTACCGTACTATAAAATTGTATTAGTAGCCGCTTAAAGTCTATCGTGTGTGCTATTTATCACTCAATTTCATCTCCTTTGGGTTCGATCCTTAGAATACTCCAGTGTTCTATTATAACACTATAAATATTACTACTGGCTTGTACGCTTTTAGTAAAATCGAGCTTTAAAAAAAGTTTTATAAATTCGTTGTTTTATGCACACATGCGTGTTGTCAGTTAAGTTGTTGGCGCCGTTGCCAGGGAGATGGTGTATGATTGAGTCATTTTTGGTGTACACTTTTGATTAGAGATTAGTAGGAAAAGTAGGATTTATAGATACAACTTTATTTTCTCTGTGCTTTTTTTATCGCGAGTTCAGTTAATTTTCTTTACTTTTTGTACTTGTAGGAGGTGTTGTATAAATTGGAACAGTAACAATCTCTTACCATTTGAGCTAGAACTAGAACGTATCATTACACATATGAGGAGGGCACAAAACCCTAGAGATGTTCCGCCTCCACAAAGAGAGCAACCTATCGAAAATCTGCAAGCAGAGATTCAACAACTACCACACCTACCCATGGAGCAACGAACTTTACGTGACTGCGTGATGCCCAACCTAGATGTTGTTCGAGGTAGCATTAATTTCCCAGTGATTAATTCTAATAACTTTGAAACCAAACCGATGATGATCCAAATGATACAACCAAACCTTCAATTTCGAGGGTTAATGAATAAGGATCCGAACCAACACTTAAAAAGATTTCCAACCAGTTGTGATACTTTCAAGTATAATGGGATATCCAATGACGCTAACCGTGTTCACTTATATCATTTCTCTCTTATGGATGGTGCTCTTATGTGGTTAGATTCACAGTTGATAGATTCCACCAAAACTTGGGAAGAGTTAGTGAACAAAATTTTAGCAAAGTACTTTCCCCCGAGCAAGACTATGAAACTTCGTACGGATATTACGAATTTTAGACAATTGGAAGGAGAGTTATTATATGAGGCATGAGTGCCCTTTAAGTTAATGCTGTATAAGTGTCCATATCATGGTTTATAATAACTCTTGAAAAGAGTTATATTTCAAGCCTTTTGACTTGGTTAGTTGCTTGTACTTAGGTGAATTTAGTTGCATTTTAGGATATTATATTAGTATATTTTTAGATCATTGCATCATGGAGCTTGGATTGGGCTTAAATGTTGTTATATGTTACTTTTACTTGTGGGTGGAAAGGATTTATTTGTTGTTTGAGTGGCAAGTGCAGAATGAGGAAAAAGAAGTAAAAGAGTGAAGTTTTGTCATGGAAAAAGATTGGTTAGTTTGCCAACACTAATGCCATGGCAATGCCAGTAAGACTTTGAGTCAGCACTCAACATGTACCAGACCCAGCTGTTTTTTTACCAGAAAATCTCCCTAAAAAGAGGAGGTGAAAAAACATGGGCTGAGGGACTTACCAAAAAAAATATAAAATGAAAGGAAGGAACTTAGGAAAAAGGGGAGCTTTTGGAGAGTCTTTTTCGGGGGAAAGATCTTGAGGAGAAAAAGAGGGTAGCAGTATAGGCTGAGCAGCCGAGTAGAACACGAGGGAGAAGAAGAAGGCAGTCAACCTAGTCTTTGCAAGATATTGTGCCATCAAAGTTGAGGTTGTATCCGCGAAAGCTTCTTAATGTTCTTCTTTTATTTTCTTAAATTGCTTCTTTGCTAAATTAATTGTTAAAGATGTTGAATAATATTTTGAATTCTGATTTGATTAACCAACCTAGGAGTAAAATCTCATTGGGTTAGGATTACTTGATGATACTTTAATTTTCCATTAATGTTAAAGCTTGGATTTGATATATTTTACTGTTTCATTCAATTTTTTATTTTGAATTGCATGCATGTAGTCTCTAGACACAGATGAATGCATAGTATGTTTATAAACATAATCTAATTCTGAAAAAGTTTAGGTTCGTTGGACCAAAATTGATTGATATGGGTGGGTGTTCAACAGAATGCCCATAGCAATCTCTCGACATAGACCATCATTCATATAGAGTGAAGAGTAATCAGTACTGAAAATCACATCTGAGGTCTATAGACATACATTTCCTTAGGTGAGGTATCCTTAGGATTGCTCTCGAAAGAAGCAAATCATTTTAAATCCATTATGAGCAGTAAGTTGATAAAGAATTTGCCGAGGCATTATTGGTTTATAAGGGTAGACTCTTAGTAATCCCAGCTTTTCCATTCAACATCATAGACCTTCTCACCTTTGTCTTGGCATCCTTGCCATAGCATATTTTTAAATATATATTTGTTTACATATTGTGCACATCATCATTACTTTGATTACCGTTGTATTTCTATCATTGTTTTGCCTTAGCGTAATTCACATACTTCATAACAACAACTTAACCAAGTTAATCCTATTCGATCCCTATGGAGACAATCTTACTTATCGTTATATTACTTGACTTGACATGTATACTTTCACACTCTCACATTATATTTACACGCAAAAAGCTTTTGGTGTTGTTGCCAGGGATTAGCAACTTGGTGAAATTTGGTTTTGATACTGCTTATCTAATTTCATTAGCTTTATCTAACTTAGTTACCTTGAAGTTTTCTAGATTTGCCATCAGTATATGAGAAGAGGCGTTCCTGCTAATGAAGAATATCCTTTTAACCCAGAGATCGAGAAAACTTTGAAAAGAATGAGATGAGAATTGCAAGATATGGATAAGAACGAGAATGATCTTGGTATGGAAGATCCATTACATCCGAATGGTCAGGACATTAATCTTCCTATCATCGTGTGATAGATGACTAAGATAGGCCAAATCTTGAGCATGTTGTTCCAATTCTGGATGATTTGAATCCAAGGATAGTTAGACTGCACATACAAGCCTAGCATTTCGAGTTGAAACTAATGATGTTTCAGATATTGTAAATAGTAGGACATTTTAGTGGATTGTCTACTGAAGATCCAAGACTGCATTTAAGACTTTTCTTAGAAGTTTTTGATACTTTTAGACAACAGGGTGTTCCTGAAGACACCTTGAGGCTTAAATTGTTTCTGCATTCCTTGAGAGATCGTACTAGAGCATGGCTGAATGTTTTGTCGTTGGGGACAGTGGCATCTTTGAATGATCTATGCCAAAGGTTTTTGCTATGGTATAATATGCCAAACATGAATGCCGAACTGAGAAATGATATCACATCCTTTCGGCAATCAGAGGATGAAACATTATACTAAGCTTAGGAAAGATTTAAGGAATTACTTAGGAAATATCCGATGCATGAATTCCAACACTAAGATAGAAATATTTTATAATGGATTGAATGCGCGTACAAGGATGGTAGTTGATGCTTATGCTAATGGTACTTTGTTAGATAAATCCTATAATGAAATGTATGAGATTTTGGAGCGGATCACCAACAATGATTATCAATATCCTACTACTCGAGTTGGGATGGGCAAGAGAGCTACTGGTACTATAGAGTTCGATGCTCTCACTTCATTAACAACTCAAGTAACATCTTTAGCTAATATGATCAAGAAAATGAAGAAACCAACTGCAGTTTAGAAGATGAAATCAGTCGAGCTATTGTGTGTATATTGTGGTGAAGACCATGTTTTTGACGAATGCCCATAAAATCCAGCATCGGTATATTATATGGGTAATTTCAATTAGAGTAATAACCCCTATTTCAACACCTACAATCCATGGTAGAATCAACATCCAAATTTTAGTTGGAATAATCAAGGAGTGGGGAATCCAACAATGCTGTGAGACAGAATGCTACCAGTACACCGCCTAGTTATAATCAACCTATGTCACGACAAAATGTTCAACAAGGTTTAGTATCATCTTCTTCATCTATTGAAGCTTTGTTGAAAGAATATATTACCAAGAATGACGTTGTGATCTAGAGTCAAGCTGCATCCCTCCAAGCTATTGAGAACCAAGTAAGGTAGATCGCAAATGCTTTAAATTCAAAACCACAAGGAGCATTGCCAAGTGATACTAAAAATTTAAGTTCCCAAAGGAAAGAGCATTGCAAGGAAATCACTCTTAGAAGTGGGACTCAATTGAATGAAGTGGTTAAAGATGCTATTGCAAACGAGTATATTTCAGACTCCACCATAAAAAAATTCAGAACAATTTGAGAAGCCTCTTACAACTGAAAGGGTTAAACAAAAGATTGTTGTAGCAGAATCAAATCATGCTGTCAATAAAAATACCACAGCAAAACAATATCAGCAACCTGAAGGAAGGCCACCTCCACCTTTTCCTCAGCAATTCCAGAATTCCATGTAGGATTTTCAGTTCAAGAACTTTTTGGATGTCTTGAAGCAACTCCATATCAACATACCATTAGTGAAGCTTTGGAGAAAATGCCCAATTATGTGAAATTCATGAAAGATATATTGCCAAGGAAGGGACGATTGGAAAAACTTGAAACTATTGCTCTCACTGAAGGGTGCACAATGATGTTGATAAAAAAATTGCCTCCAAAGTTAATGCCTATGTCTATCTTTAGGAAACTGCAAATTGGGAAGGCAAGACCCACGACAGTCTCGTTGCAGCTAACTGATTGGTCTTATGCACATCCGTAAGGTAAAATTGAAGACGTACTGGTAAGAGTAGATAAGTTTATATTTCTAGTTGATTTTATTATTTTAGAATGTGAAGCTAACAAAGATATGTCGATTATTCTTGGAAGACCATTTCTTGCTACAGGCAGAACTTTTATTAATGGAAAAAAAGGTGAATTGACCATGAGGGTAAATGATCAACAAATCACCTTCAATATTTTCGATGCCTTGAAATATATTGATAAGAATGAAGAATGCCACGCCATTGGGTTAATAGAAACAGTAGTGGAGGAGGAGTTTGCAAAATTTTGCCACAGCAAGTCTGATGAGGAAAAATTCACCTATGTTGAGTGAAGCAGAAATTTTTGAAGACCTTGGTGAACTTATGAAAACCAAGCAACTTATGGATAGACCAGAGAGGTTGTTTGAATCATTGGATTTATACAATCTTTATTTGAAACTTCCTAAACCTTCTGTAGAGGAACCTCCCATATTGGAGTTAGCCTTTGTCGTTGCATTTAAAGTACGTCTATTTGGGAGACAACAACGCTTTGCTAGTAGTTATCTCTGTAGAGTTGACACCTGATCAATAGACTATGTTGTTAGATGTTCTCCGGAGATCTAAGAAGGCATTAGGATGGACAATTGCTGACATCAAGGGAATCAGCCTTGCTATGTGCATGCATACAATTCTGCTAGAGGATTGTCATAGCACTTCTATTGAACAGTAGAGAAGGTTGAACCTAATCATGAAGGAAGTTGTCAAGAAGGAGATTATCAAATGGCTTGACGCTGGGATTATATACCCTATTTTTTATAGCTCTTGGGTGAGTCATGTACAATGTGTACCCAAGAAAGGAGGTGTCACAGTGGTTATCAATGATAACAACAAGCTCATACCAACTCGTACTGTTACGGGATGGAGAGTATGCATGGACTATCGCGAGCTTAACAAGGCAACTCAGAAGCACCATTTTCACTTACCTTTCATCAATCAAATGTTGGATAGATTAGCTGGGAAAACTTTCTACTAATTCTTGGATGGTTGCTCAGGGTATAACCAAATCGCCATAGATCCCAATGACTAAGAGAAGACCACTTTCACCTGTCTACATGAAACTTTTGCGTTTAGAAAAATTCCATTTGAGTTGTGTAATACCCCGATAACATTTCAGCGTTGTATGATGGCAATTTTCTCTAACATGGTGGAAATTTTTCTTGAAGTCTTCATTGACAATTTTTCTGTGTTTGGCAATACCTTTGAGGGCTGCTTAAAAAATTTAAAGCTGGTTCTTTGTTGTTGTGAAGAAATAAATCAGGTCTTAAATTGGGAAAAATTCCACTTCATGGTTCATGAAGGCATTGTTTTGGGACATAAAGTATCATAACAAGGGATTGCAGTTGACAAAGCAAAAACTGAGGTGATAGACAAATTGCCACCTGCCACCAGTGTAAAAGGTATCTAAAGGTTCTTAGGCCATTCAGGATTTTATAGAAGATTTATTAAGGATTTCTCGAAGATATCCAAACTCCTGCGTGCATTGCTAAAGCAAAATAAACCCTTCAATCTTGATGAACCCTGTTTGCGAGCTTTCAAAGAATTAAAGAAGTGACTAGGAAAAACACCTATTGTGATAGCTCAGGACTGGACACTACCATTTGCACTTATGTGTGAAGCTAGCGACTTTGTTGTAGGTGCAGTGTTGGGGCAAAAGAAGGACAAGGTATTTCATGCTATATCCTATGCAAGCAGGACCCTGACCGATGCACAACTCAATTACCCTGACCGATGTGCAACTCAATTACAGTCTCTATAGACCACTTTGCTGTCAAGTATTTAGTGACCAAAAAAGATGCCAAGCCAAGGTTGATCCGGTGGATATGTTTGCTGCAGGAATTCGCTTTAGAAATTAGAGATAAAAAATGGACTTAGAATCAAGTGGTTGATCACTTGTCATAATTAGAAGATGGACTTGAATATGGCAATGCTCAACTTATTAAGGAAGATTTTCCAGACGAGCAACTACTAGTTGCCATGGCATTACCTTGGTATGTCGATAATGTGAATTTTCTACTGAGTGGGTTGATACCCTCTAATTTTAATAGCTAAAAAAGACAAAAATTTCTTCATGATGCCAAGCATTACTATTGGGATGAGCCTTTCTTATTCAAGCATTGTGCTCACCAGATTATTCAGAAATGTGTTCCTGATGATGAGATTCATAGCATTCTGCAACATTGTCACGCCGCTCCTTATGGAGGACATTTAAGAGAAATGAGAACTGCTATCAAGGTTCTCCAATCTGGCTTTTATTGGTCGAGTCTGTTAAAAGACGCTCATGCATTCTATGATTCATGTGACCATTGTCAAAGAACGGGTAATTTATCTAGGCGACATGAAATGCCACTCCAGAATATGCTGGAGATTGAGTTATTTGATGTGTGGGGACTAGATTTTATGGGTCCATTTTCACCTTCCTCAGGCAACTTATACATACTTATGGCAGTAGATTATGTCTCAAAGTGGGTTGAAGCTGTAGCTCTCCTTACTAATAATGTCAAGTTAGTGATAAAATTCTTGCACAAAAATATCTTCAAGAGATTTGGTACACCTCGAGCAATTATCAATGATGAAGACTCTCATTTTTATTGCAAATTAGTTGCTAATGCCATGCATAGGTATGTCGTGAATCAACAAATTGCCACGACATAACACCCTTAGATAAATGGACAGACTAAAACTTCTAATAGAGAACTTAAGAAGACACTAGAAAAAGTGGTGAACCCAACTTGCAAGGACTGGTGATCTAGACTTGGTGAAGCTTTGTGGGATTATCGCATTGCATTCAAAACACCGTTGGGGATGTTACTTTTCAAGCTTTTTTATGGGAAGCCATGTCACCTACCTGTTGAGCTGGAGCATAAAACATTTTTGGCCAATAAGAAGCTGAATATGGAGTGGATCACTACTGGCCTTAAAAAGTTATTAAAGCTAAATGAAATGGAAGAATTTCAAGCCGAAACATATAAGAATGCTAGACTGTACACGGAGAAGACCAAGCACTAGCATGAAAATAGGATTCTGCCATGGCAATTTGAACTAGAACAACAGGTGTTGTTGTTCAACTCTAGGCTAAGGTTGTTCCCTGGAAAATTAAAATCTCGCTGGTCAGGACCTTTCAAAGTATCTCGCGTATACCCTCATAGAGCTATGGAAGTCAAAGATATAAAGACTGAGAGTACATTCAAATTCAATGGACAACACTTGAAGCATTACTAGGGCGCTCCTGTTATAACACCCATAACCCGTATTCGTTGCCAGAATAGGGTTACGAAGTATGACCGAATGAGTCAGAACCTTTTATAACAAATAACATTCAATTATCAATTAAATTCCATAAATACATATAATATTCATAATGAAATAAAACATCCAATTACGGGCCTTATATCGAGCTTTCGCAGTCCTAAAATTAAGTTACGGCATTCAGGGACCAAATCAAAAAATCCAAAACATTCAGGGAAAATAAAAAAATTCAAAACAATGGTCACACGGCTGTGTGGCCAGATCGTGTGGTGCTAGGCATGGCCGTGTCGCTACCCGTGTGTCAAGCCTTGTATCTTTCGAAATGATGCTACACGGCCGTATTGCCAGCCATGTGCTAGCCCGTGTAACAATTGATGTTGGGTCACACGGCCATGTGTTAGCCTGTGTGAAAACTGTATATATACACGCTCAGGGCACACGCCCGTGTGGGTTTTCGTCATGTGACACACGACCGTGTGACAGCCCGTGTGTGCCCATAATTGACCCAAATCATGCTCATTTTTCACCCATTTGCTTAGGTACCTAAACACATTCAAATACACAACTTTATAAGCCAACAATCACCTTTAAAAATACTCAAACATGTCAAAGAAATCATCCTATTTACCTAACCAATGTGCCATCATTGACACCACAATACATTTCATGACATTTCACATTCAAAGTTGCACATACAAGACATAATTTACACATCATAATCATCTATTTAATTTCATGCCATAGTTCAACTTAATGTCAAAATATTTCTTTCTTGACCAACGAGCTCATTTAGGTAAAACATGCATATTTTTATTTGTTGTTCAAACACACATCACAAGCTCAAGTATAGCATTCAAGCTTTATAATCTACCACAAAACTTCAAGAATATCCAAAATTCATCAATGGCATAATCCATAATCTTTAACCATTTTGAAAACGGAGATATGGGTTAACTAAACCTAGTTGCAACAATCTAAAAAACATAAAAGTTTCAAGAAACTGGTTAAAATTGGCTTACAAAATTGAAGGACAAGCTTGGGCGAAGCTTCTTTCACCTCTAACAATGGTGTCTTGGCATTTTTGGGAGAAGAATCAAAGAAATTACCTTGTAATTTAGCTTTTATTTTAATTATAATTCATTTATTTACAAAATTACTATTATAACCTTTTAATTA
>CM025145.1:29441495-29454289 GCA_013467495.1 Gossypium gossypioides
CTCCTAAAAATGTCCAACTTTTATTTTCTTTCGAGGTTTTTTAACCGTGGACTCACATGAACTCAAGTGAAAGTCAAGAATTTAGGTTTGATTTAGCAATTTATATACCTCAATGGAAAAAGAAAAAGAGATCATTGTAGTGGATCACCATCATTTTGAACCTTACATATTTTCTTCATTAGTGGAGCCCCTGGTTCATGGCTCCACCAAATAGAATATCTGATGTGCCTCTGCAAGCCTTTATATTAATATATTATTATACATTATACTGTGATGTTCATAAAGAAAAGAGTAGGCGCAAGAAATTAATAAACAGAGAAACATCCCTTTTGCTGCCCTTTTATGCCCTTAAAAAAGGGGTCCCCTTACTTCCCTTTTACACACTACACCCTAGTGGCCCATGAACTCGTGTGGCAACAATGGGGAACATACGTGCTCCTTGCAAATCTACTTTCTTAATTACTTATTCTTAAACTACCCAAGTTCCACAATATTAAAATTCTCATCACTACATTTCTGCTCATAACTATTTACTATAGGAGATTATTAACAGTAACATGGATGCAAGTAAATATTATACCTAATATTAAACGTTTTCTTAATATTATTTTTAAAATACCATCTCAATATTAAAAACGTTTACTCTTTATTTAACAATCTGAACTAATTCAATTTTAAATTTAATATTAAATAAAGATTAGTGACATATTTGAATATGAAAAGGGTTAAAAGAGAACAAAGATATTGTTTTGGGACAAGTGAAGGGGGAGACAATAGCGTGCAAAGTAACAAAAGACAAAATTAAAAATTAAAAATTAAAAATTAAAAATACAAGGATTAAGGTAAGCATTGGAAATCTAAATGTGGACTTTGTTGGAATATGTATTTAAATAGACACCCTTTTTTTAATTAAATGGCGCACGTGTGGTGGCAAAGATCAAGCTACAACTTGCTAGTTTAGAAAAGAAAATAATATCATTATTGCAGAGATTCAGATTTGATTGAAATGTCGGATGTTGAAAAAAAGATTACAAGCATTCACTTCAAATAATGATATCTCTTTTCTGATCTATGCTGTCATTTCGATTTTACAATCTTATTACGTGACTTTTTTCCGGTTTTTCATTTTCAAACGGTGGAAGTGTAATTTTTTGCTAAATTTTATTTAATAAAACCTTTTAAAAAAAATAGTATTTGAGGTTGTCTTTTTAAGATATCTAGAGAAATAGGTTAATTTTAGAGAGAGAAATTAAAAAAGGTGCCCAGCAAAGCAAAAAGTATTTACTGCTTATGTAGCAAAAAAGCGCATCATGTAAGGCACATTTTCGCAATGGCAAAATTCCAACGGTCACAAAACTCTAACAGTTATAAAACAACTAATTTATTTAATATATAAACCCTAGTTATTTTCTCCATTTTTCATTCAAATCTAATTATCTTAATTCTCTCTACTAGAAAAACTAAAGAAGATAAAGAACATTCAAATATTCATTTCTTACTATCAACTGATTTACAAAGCTTAAGTATTTAAACACTTGTAATCCTTTAATAGAAACTCTAACAAGGTTGATAACTAATTATAGAATCAGTTCAACACTAACTGATTTTATTTACTTCTTCTGATATTCCCCCTGCAAATTCCTACTGAAAAAACTTATGCAGTAACATTCAACTTGTCACGACATCGAGAGAAGGAATGTTCAGTTAATGGCTTAATAAGAACATCTGCTACTTGATCCTGAGTCGGGACATAATTCACCTGCAATTAACCACTGAGTACCTTGTCACGAACAAAATGAATGTCCAAATCCACATGCTTGACAAATAATAACAAGGTAAAATTCATTTTACCAAGCTCTTTGAGCCTATTTAAGCCCATATAAAACTTTCTTCAGTTTACAAGCCGAAAGGTTTCCATTGGCATCACAGACTTCAAATCCAAGTGGCTACTTCATATAGACATCCTCAGCTAAATCTCCACTCAAAAAGGCATTATTAACATCCATCTATCTTAATTTTCATTTTTACGATATTGCCAAGACAAGCATTGTTCTGACTATATTTTCTTTGTCTATAAGACTAAATGTTTCATGGTAGTCCATTCCAATAGCCTAGGAGACCCCTTAAGCCACCAAGCTAACCTTATTGCTAGAAATCGGCCCATCAAGATTCTTCTTAACCTTGAATAACCACTTGCAGCTTAAAAGTGGACGACGGAGAGGTGGTGTGACCAACTCCCATGTGTTGTTGACTAAAGTTGACAACTTATCATATACAACAACGTTCTATGCAGAAATATTCATGGCTTCTTGAATATTATTCGATTCAATAGCACTCACTGTGGCAGTATAAGCTTTTGGCTTATGAACACCAGCCTTACTCCTAGTCACCATGGGGTGAGCATTATGAGTAACAGGACCTGAAAGACCAGTAGGCAAAACTAGAGTTGCATTCTGACAACCAGAAACAACAACTTGATTATTAGAACCAACAGTTTGAGAACCACCAAAACCACCTAAGTTTGCACAGGAACTGATTGTAGAAGAAGATGCCATGAGTGATAGTGAAACAAAAGGAGCAATCAACCCATTAGTACTCTAGGACTCAGGAGCAAAAACACTGCAGAGTAATGACTAAACTTAGACTATCTCTTTGTACAGAGAAAGATGGTAGTTTGGCAAAAGGAAAAATCGCTTCATCAAACCTCACATGTCGTGAAATGAAAATACGATCAGCCTGATCAAGACATTTATAACATTTATAATTCGGTGCATGCCCAAGAAATGTGCAAGGATTAGATCTGAACTATGATTTGTGTTGATTGTAGGGCCAAGTTAGTGGATAACATAAGCAACCAAACATTCTAAGCCACTGATAGTCAGGTTGATGTCCGAATAAACGTTCCATCGAAGATGTCCTATCTAACACTTTTGTAGGGAGCAGGTTCATAAGATGCAATACATAGTAGAAATCATTAGACCAAAAAGAAAGAGAGAGTGATGCTTGAGCAAAAAACACCAAACCAGTTTCCATGATCTGTTGATGGCGTCTTTCTCCTAGACCATTTTGCTCAAATATGTATGGAAAGGACAAGCGATGTGCAATACCAAACTTCTGAAAATAAAGAGTAAAACTACGAAATTCACCCCTACCATCAGTCTGTAGCTGTTTGATTTGAACTCCTAATTGCAACTCAACATGGGCTTTGAAATATAAAAATGCTTGCAAAACATCAAATTTATTTTTAAGAAAATAAATCCAGGTATGCCTAGAGAAAATATCCACAAAAGAAATATAATAAAAAAAACTAGAGGAGAAACACAGAGCAAGACCACACAAGTTAATTACCACAAGCTCAAGAAGAGCAGAATACACTAACATAGAAGAAGAAAAATGTAGTTTATGTCCTTTACCAAGCTCACAAGCATTATAGAGAGTAAATTTTTTGTCTACAAACACTAATATTGCAAAAATTTAAAACCTGACAAACATCGCAAGATTGATGACCAAGTCACTTATGCCAACAATTGAAAAAATAGGCTTTTGAACTATGTCATCAACAGCAGCCATTGCACTATTGAGTGAAAAATCAATAGTGGTTGGGACAAAATGATACAAACCATTTAACTCAATACCTTGAAGTATTATCCTATGAGTTTCCAGATCCTTCACATAGCAATAGGTGGGACAAAATTCAAAATTCACATTGTTATCTTGTGCAAATCTTGAAATAGATAAAAGATGCTTATGTATATCAGACACGTATGATAGATTTTTAAGCAGACGTTTATCAGAACCATTTGATAAAATAGAGTTACCAATATGTGAAATAGAAACTCAATGACAATTACCTACAATTACTGTACTTGGTGTTGTGTACGAGTTGCATTTAATGAATGCGATTGGGTTACTAGTCATAAGTGCCAAGGCTCCACTATTCGGATACCATGCCTGGTTAGACACCATAGCAGGAGTGATCACAACTGACGTCAAATTCACATACATGATAGGTGAAGAACCCACATGAACACACTGAGATTTAAAATTAGGGATTTCATCACATTTGGATTAATGTTGGGAAAGAGACCTAGACTGATAACACCCAGTTGAAGAAGGTCCAAACTGATAACACCTAATTGAAGAAGGTCAAGACTGATCAAACCCTTGATGAACTGTGATTGACACAATAAATATGGGCCAAAAGACGATTTTGAAACACCGGTTCAGATGGCCGGACAATACTAAATTAGGATTTTTTTATCATCATAAGTGGATTCATATTTATAATAACAACGATGAGCAAAATGTTTGATTTTTCCTTAAATTTGACACTGAGGTCATGCACTACCACGACCCCGTCCATAAGAAAGACCAGTTTGATGATTGGACCTAAAAGATTGTGGTGACGATTTTCTAACATACACAAAAAGAGGCAGAAGTAGAAGATGCCTTATCAGTTTCAGCAAGATTAGCCGAGAAACTAACCTGAGAAAAATGAGCTTGTTGTTGTGCTTTAGCATCAAGTAGAACCATTATAATTCCCCACAGGTCAAACGAGACTCGACTTGTGATGATAATAGAGACCACATGATCGAACTCTAAAAGAAGGCTATTAAGAATTGTTGACTGATGCTCTTCTATTGACACATGCTGACCACATTCGGTTAAGAAATCACATAGGTGTTGTATTGTAACCAAATACGCCGATATTGAAAGATCATTCTTCTTGAAATAATGAAGAAGAGATTTATACCTCATAGCCTTGGTTGTTTATTGAATGTCAAATATTCTTTTCAAAGCTTCCCAAAGATCATATGCAGATGAAGAATTACCAATTAGTTGGTTATGAAGCGAGGCACTTACTGTGGAGAGAAGCCACGCTGAGAGAGTAGAATCTTGCTACTCATACTGAACATATGCTAGATTTTCAAGAAAGATACCATCTTCGCCAACGATTATGTGTGGTGGCACAATAATCGTCCTATCAGTAAATGGTTAAAGCCAATGAGTCTTGATAATAAGAAAAACATGCTGCTTCCATGCTAAAAAATTACTGTCATCAACCAAAATAACTACTGTCTTATATGCAAAAGCAAAAGGATTTAGAAACTCTGATACCATAATAGGAAAACTAATGAAGATAAGAACATTCAAAGATTCATTTCATACTATCAACTGATTTACAAAGCTTAAGTATTTAAACACTTGTAGTCCTTTAACAAAAACTTTAACAGAGTTGATAACTGATTATAGAATCAGTTGAACACTAACTGATTTTAGTTATTTCTCCTAATACTCTCAATTCATCCATTCTCTCGAGTTTTTAGTTCTCAATTTTTCATTAAATTTCTCTAAAATTCTTGTTGTTTTAATTTTTTTATTCGTTTTAATTGATTTTTATAATGGCAAATACTCTTATTCGTATCGGTGACAACCACATCTTTTACGTTCAATTGCAAATGGTAATCTATCATTGAAGGTACCGTATATAATTAAACAATACCTGCAAGAGGTGGAATTTTTGCACGTATCTCGAATGCTAAAGGTTGTAGATTAGATCCCACACTTATCAACACATTGGTGGAAAGATAAAAACCTGAGACATACACATTCCATCGTTCATGTGATGAGTGTATAATCACACTCAATGACGTAGCTTTACAACTCAATTTACTAGTGGATGGGTCAGTCGTTACGGGATAAGTGGTCATTGGCGATTGGAGCAGCATTTGTGAGCAATTATTACGCAAGGTGTCGAACAAGTGTTTTGGTACTCGGATAGAGATGAAATGGTTAGAAGATAATTTCAGTTATCGTAACAACATCTTGAGTGCCCTTGAAAGAAAACAACACGCCCGAGCCTTCATCTTGAGGTTAGTCAGTGGTGTTCTAATGCCCGATAAATCTCGAAATCTAGAACATTTAAGGTGACTACTACAACTCTTTGACTTTAAAGAAACGGGTCGACTTAGTTAGCGATTAGTAGCGTTGGCCACGTTGTACCGAAAGATGTGTTGGGCGACGCAACCACAAAAAAATTAAAATCGGTGGTTGCATACTCCTTTTGCAGTCATGGGTATGGTATCGACTACCACTTTTACGTCCCCAAGTCGACGCCCCTTATACTTTCTCACTCGTAACAAGGTAAAATTCATTTGATAATATAGTTATCATAATATTTTTCATTCTTATATTTTTGAAATAACATATTATTTAAATAGCTGGAACAATTGCGCAAGTCATGAGGGACTAGCGAAGGAGCTTAAAGATAATAAAATTTATTATTTTGTACTATAGTTTGAATGGATGTCATACATTGATCTAAGAATTCAAGCATGAATCCTAGCCGAATTTTTTGTCAATCTGATTATTTGGAACGTGAAGGTGCCATTTATAGTTTAAACGACAGTGGAATGCATGAATCTGATTGAGTGATGCGGCAATTAGGGATTAGGTAAACTATTTCGCCATCACCCTAAGACATCGAACCATTGTACAAGGTCGACTTGCGGGGAGAATTGACGAAGATTGGCCTAAATTTCACGGGTAATATATCAACATTTTGGAGCATAGGTTTCATACCTAGTTGCGAACCATTTCTCACTCCGGAATTGGCAACCTCTTCAGACTACATGTCATGGTTTAGACATCATGACAAGTCATATCTTTTATCGGAGGAGGCAAAGACTAGGCAATGTTGTACTAGGAGGCCAAGACGACCCTACATCAATCCTAAGCCAGGAGTGCATGCCTCGATAGAGTCATCATCACCTCTAACCCAACACGAGGCATCGAAGGTTTCACCACCTCTCGGTCAATATAGTTTATATTATTCCGGTGTTACTTTCACTAACCCTGTTATTTTTACACACACCACAATATGCACCACCGTAGCTTACTTCAACACCTTCTATAAGTATGTTTTTTTACACCACCTTCATCTCCAACACTATATTACACGCCAAAGCCAACAACAACCTTAACATATCCACCACCTCCAACAATTCTAACATTTTATCTACAACCGGGTTATACGACACCATACACTTATCCACTAAGAGGGTCGAAAAATCACCCGGTGTAATTTTTCTACCGAGGTGGCTCATCTTTGTAACGACCTCTTAGTGGAATGGAGGACATACAATGGTAACATAGGAGAACGTTGCACTCAACCACGAAGGAAAAAGATGAAAGTGGAGATGGAGTTTGAGATGAAGACGAAAACGATGAAGATTAGGAGTCAAAACCCCAATTGTATGAAGCAATTTGTCTCGCAATCGACAGCCACCAAGTTGTGGCACACCTTTGAGCCGGCAACATCGATGCTTTTTTTCGCAAAAGTTTTGTCATGTAAATCATCCTTTAGCTAACTTTTAATTTGTATTGTATTAAAAAATTTTCATCCATAATGTATTTGATATCAATAATGTATACTATTTATTTTGCAATCCAAGAGAAAATGAAAAAAAAATGCTTATATTGTATTCTATTGTGTTTTACATCAATAATATATCAAGATTCACAATTTATCAAAAAAATACAAAGTAATGAAAAAATGAAAAAAAATTGTCTATCAAAAGAATGAATAAATGTGTTAATGAGGTTTTATCCTCAATGTTTCCCCCAAGTGTGGACATGTTGGCCTCCTATGTCTTGGGTTCCTACAATTACTCTATAACCTCAGTTGGTCTATCTTCTCCTACAGTCGCAGGTACATCGTCTTAAGTCTAACATGGAACGATCCCCCGATAATACCTTGGTCAAGTCTATTAAACTCTGTAACCCAAAATGATATGTGTTGGATACGGGTGACATATTGCAGACGTAGAGTTCAATCTTTCTATATTTTCTCTAATTTCTTTCATTACATCCTCACAACAAACGTGACCACCCTTTATCTGTTCGATATATTTTCCCCATCGCTTCGAAAATAAGACTATAAAGCGGAAACATGTCTCTTTAACCACATGTTATTTACAAATGACACGTCCCCTTTAATACAAAATTTATGCATTTCACTAAGTTAGTTGTCATATGCCTGTACCGTAGATCACTATCATACGATTGAATCCACTACTCTAAGGGTATGTTTTACAAGTACCCCGTACTGCAGTCGTTGATAGTCGGTAACATCTCTAACATTTCATGAAAATGATGTTGGACGAGCTCGTATCTTGTCGAATAAAATAAACAATATGTCCATGAATACAAATAATATTTCATGTTAAACAATGATATAGGAAATAGTAGCAACTACATACCCAAGTTAACAACTTATAGCCGCTGAGCATCCGAATGGTATTGACCTATGTAGTTAGACCCTATATGTCATAGACAATACCTATGGTGTGTACGATCCTAGAGGCTTCCATGTCATTCAATTGCAGCCTGTATTTTAGGTCTCTTATAAAAAATGACGCATATATCGAGTTACGACACAACATGTCTTCTCAAGGGAGTTAAGAAGAAATCCCAATCATTTACATATTCTCCCGGCATTATTGCAAAAGAAATTGGCAGGATTTTACAATTACCATCTTGTGCAACAGCCAACAACAACAGATGTTCGTATCTCCCATACATGAACATGTCGCTAATTTGTACCAATGGCTTACAGTACTAAAATGTTGTTCTAAATTTCTTGAAAGTCTAGAAAAACGGATGGAAAGCCCTTTTCCCATGGACTAAGTGATCATGAAAATACACAGGCTCCATTTGCAGATCAGTTACGGAACCTAGTATTTATCGTGTTAGGACCTGACACCATTGCCATAAATTATTATATGATTTTTTCCACCTGTTATGCATCTTTTCAATAACCTTTTGTTTTCTGAGCCACGCCTTGTAGTATAATGGCGTATAATCGTACTGACTATGGATATTGGCAATTAAAATCGACATGGAAATCTAGGGACTTGCTTACACCATAGGTAATATAATGTCGGAGCTTATGTCGAAATCTAACTTTGGATGATCCTATGTCATACCTACAAGAACACGAGTTCTTTAAAATGATAAAGTCAATATCATATATGAGGCCAGAATAAAATCTCGGATGACCATGTC
This sequence comes from Gossypium gossypioides, assembly GCA_013467495.1. Lineage (NCBI taxonomy): Eukaryota > Viridiplantae > Streptophyta > Magnoliopsida > Malvales > Malvaceae > Gossypium > Gossypium gossypioides. The sequence continues at coordinate 29,450,562 of CM025145.1, forward strand.
ATCGTACCTGCGACAACACAAGTATGTGAAGCATTATATTTCTTAATGGTCCAGAACCCTGTCTTCTTTCTCACATATGTCGTGATTTTTCATGAACATTTGATGTCACGCATCGTGCACTTGGCCTCGAATTTCTTTGATCGGGATCTTATAACGTAAAATTTTACATCGTTCTTTATGTTGTACTACTTCACTATAGCAACAAAAGCATATTTCGAGGAAAACTCTATGCCAACTTGTAAATTGTCAACAACTAAAGATGAACTCGCATGACCTAATCTTCTATGAGAGAGTTCTAGAAAATCTAACCCACCATCAGTATCGAGGTCGACATTATGCATATGAGTCTAAGGTGCATATGGCTTGAAATCTGAATGGGTTCCTCCAACATTTTCTAGACCTCTTTTAGAACCACCATTTTTTGGTTCAGTATAAACCGACTTTGGTTCAAAATATAATGCAATTTTTGAACCATTCGGCCCGGACTTCCAGATTTGATCGTTATTGGATTTAGATCCCTCTTTATTATCAACCCCAATTTATATCTAGGGTTGGTTGTCCTTTCACCGGTGCAGGTTATAAGGACTACATCATTCCTTCTTGTGTACCTTTCGTTACAACCAAAATCACTTGGGATTACCCATTATTGTAACATGATGGCATACTTGTATAAGTCTCTTCAACGTAGAACATCGGTATTTGTAGGTTGAAATCAAAAGCACTAACAAAATGTCGTGTTTGGGTGTCAAGGTTACGATTACCAACAAACCCCAACTGTTGGATAGAGTATGCTCCAAAGTTGAAATCAAGAGCTAAAATCGATGAATGCCTTTTCATTGATAATTCTAGGATTTTATAATAGGAGCTTTGCAACAATACTGTGAACCCACCGCACAACTGTGTTGTTAGACTTTCAACTTTATGTTCCATTCCGACATTAACTAGAACTATTGTCGAACTCAGACCACCTTCATCAACATCAACAAACTTGACATATAAATCTAGTATAGATGATCCACTAGAGTAATGCGTCTCGAGCACCGCCTCGATCTTTATGTTGCCTTTAAGCTCGAATATTTCATATCTAACAGGGTCCACTGACACTAGGTATCTATATTTCTAGCTCAAAATTCTCGTTTAGCTTGAACTCTCCACTTTCTGTCTATTTTGGACTAGATCTTCGACAACTGTAAGGTCCAGTTGAAAGCCAATTTCATTTTTTAGGCTGATGCAAAAATGACCCCAATTTCGGTATTATAAATTTCACCGTCGTAATAAATAAAAACTTTAATTCATCGACTCATCTTCAACCAAATAACAGTTTCACATGTATAAAACGAAAACATTATGTAGAAAAGAAGAGTACTGATTATCCAATAACAACAACCATGAAATTTACTTAATCTAATTTGGTGTGTAGGGTCGATTTTGGAAATTCAACTATTTAACATAAACAATCTTATCCTTATACAAATCTCCTTATACTGATAATCTGCTCAATTTTATGATTATAAAATGTCTTGAACGAAATGGGCGCTCGTTTATACTACTACCCCCCGGATATCAAACATAACTCCAAATATTTCGAAAAGATTAGATATGACAAGTCTGAATGATTTTTTTAGAAACACGTCTTGTTAGAAACGTTTAGGTTTAAAAGAACAAAAGATATAGCATGCAAGCTTTTAGTGAATATTTTTGCCACCTAAGCTGAAAATGTATCTTGTGGGGCATGTTTCCTCATCCCATTTTTAACCCATACCCCAACCCATGAAAACTTTCTAGAAACCGAGAATCTTGTCCTCAATTTTCAAATGTCCCGAGAATTTCGGGATAATTTTAAATTTAAATTCTACATCTTTTGTTTTTTTTTTAATTCTTGCCCACCTAGTTGACTATATAAATAGGGGTTTGTGGTACCTACTTTATAAACTCTCTCTCGGCCACTACCCCTCAACCCTAATAAATTCTCTCTTAAATTGTTTTTTTTTTTGTTGAGTGTTGAAATTTTTTGACAAAAAGATTTATTTATGTTTGAGGGAAACAGTGTGCGAGCTTTAAGGTGTGCTTGAGTTTACGATTATGCGGTGGTGCTCGGAGACTTATACATTTCATCTGCCACGTCAGGATGGAACCATTGCCTTAGAAGGCCATTGCATTGCAACTTAGGCTTGAACTTCGTGGTGCTTATACGGTCACGGGTTGAAGTATAACTAGAGCTCCCACTTTACAGATGTAATGTGTGGTCCTGAGTTGGAGTATAACTCAAGAGCGTAGTTGACGGTAGTTATGCGGTCACGGGTTCAAGTTCCACCTCACTATATGAGAATGGTTTGTAAAATCGATACATAAGTGTGACATCATAATCATAGGGAATAGCTAATGGGTTTTCCAATACAATGACCTTAATCTTTTTCTCCATCTCCACCAAACGTAGTATCATTAACCTCTATCTTCTCTGATACTTGTGATAGAGTTGGGGGCAAAAAGACATTCAAGGGAGGAGTGACTTTTTCGTGGAGAAAAGGTGAAGGTCCTTCCAGGTACACAACAGTTGTTGTGATAAAAGAACTCATTAATAACTACAACCATTGTCGCCCCGACTCGAGTTTTACCTTCTCTCTACCACCACAGTCACTCCCCCCTAACAGGTCCTCTTGCATCCAACTTTGTCATAAGTTTTGGATAGGGAGGTTGAGGACAGTGCTTTTGGTGGAGATGGAGAAAAAGATCAATTTGATTATACTAGAAAGCCCCTCAGCTTTTCCCTATAATTATGGTCTCAAACTTATGTATCGGGTTTACAAACTATCCTCTTTTGATGAGGCAAAACTTGAACTCGTGACTGCATAATCATTGTCATCTGGGCTACCGAGTTATACTCCAACTTGTGACTGTACATTAACATTCGTCAAGTAGGAGCCCTACTTAAACTTCAACCCATTACTGTATAAGCACTGTGAACTCGGAGCCTGAGTTGCAATGTGATGGGTTTATAAGGCAATGGTTTCATCCCGACACGATAGATGAAATGTATGGGTCTTCGAGTGCTATCGCATCGTCATCAACTCAAATATATACCTTTAAGCTTTCATAATTTTTGTCTCAAACACAAACACAAATAAATCTTTCTCAACAAATTTCCAATCCTAAACCCTACACAAGATAAAACCTTAAACCCTTAAAAAAGGTCGAGGAGAGAAAAAGTGAAAACGCGTCCTGCAAGACATGTTTTCAACTAACACAGTAGGAAAGCGTGTACTATAGGATGCGATTTCAGCCACATAAGCAGAAAATGTGTCTAGTGGGACACGTTTTCACTCTCTCTCCAAAATCGACATATTTCTTTAAATATCCTAGAAAACAACCTAAAACCTTAATTTAAAAAAAATCGACTTTTTTTTTCTCAAATTTAGCTTGTGATTTTCATTTATGATAATAAGTTATTTCCTTTCTTGAAAATATTTTTGTATATGAATTAATTTTTTTTGTTATACAAAAATAATGAAAAATAGAAAAGAATTTTCTTTTATCTTTAAGCTATATTTCACCTTGAAATTTATTTTCACATCGTATTAAAAGAGATCGTATTTTTTATATTTGAGGAAAAATATTGAAAAGAATTACATTCTTAAAAAAATTCGTTCTTTTTAATTTGCAAAATATACAAATCATTCTCAAACTAATTAAATTATTTAAAAAGTAATCATTATTTATCTTAACAAATG
>CM025145.1:29454389-29465052 GCA_013467495.1 Gossypium gossypioides
TAATCATTATTTATCTTAACAAATGTCTTCTAAATATAGGAATATAATTCATTTGAATTCAAAGATGAGAAAATAACTTTTTCATATAGTTAGGAAGTTCTTTTTTTCTTTTTTAAATAGTTTAGACTTAATTACTCTTCTTATTTTTTATTTATATACCATACTTTTTCTAATTATAAAATCATAAAAATTGTAATCCTACATTTATTTTAATTATTAATGAATCAATTTTTATTTATATTCTAATTTAAATAGACATCAAATATTTAAAGAAGAATTTGTAATTTTGTATTGTTTAAATAAATCTTTTAAATATTACAATAGCATTGTTAAGAGTACTTCAATAAACTTAGTGTACATCTATATAAAATAATAATAAAAAAGGTAACGAAATACACCACTAGAGTGATAATATATGCTTGGTGAAGTCGTAGTGTCATGAAAATCCTCTAATTAATTGCAAGATCCACGATCAAATTGAGGTTTATTGTTCCTAATAAAGCTTTAGAAGAAATTGAATTGCTTAGGAAACCTTTTAGAGAATATGTGTCGTAGATATAATACCATTAAACTTTTGCTATCGAACGGAGTTATCAATTTTTTTTCCATTAACCATGTGAAGTTAAAGGAAAATATTGTGAATTTATGAACTAAATATTTAATAAGAGAGAGTCTGTGTATAATTCATTGAAGGGAATGTAGTTAAAGCTTTTTCAAAAATGTTACAATGATAATCCTACCTAGTTTATTAGGGATTTCAATATCTAGATTTGAACGAGAAAATTAAGTTTTAAAGCAAACTTTAATAGCATTTAGAAATTGTTATTTTTGGCCTATTCTTATGATGAAAAACAAAAATGCTAGTTGCTGAGAAATAATGATGAGTTGTGCTCATAATGTTTTTCATATTTAGAGTTTTAATTAGGGTATAATTAGAATACTCTTAATGAAAGATCGCTTATATAAATGAGAAATATGAAAATTTTTAAAAGGCAGATTTCTGTAAAGAATTCATGAAAATGTGAGTTGTTCAAGGCCAAAATAAATTATACCATGAGAACAACAAAAGATTAACTCAAAGCTATGTGAATATTATTGTCTTTGTTTAAACTAAAAGCTAAATAGTTCAAAATATCCCATTCACTTATTAGCTAAGTAAATTTGATAATACTTCATGCCAAAAACTAAATGTGTAATATATTTATTTTATAGTTAAATTGTTATTGGGTTTTGTACTCCTAATGCGTGATATATTTCTTTCAAATATGTTTATATTATTCTCTTTTTTAGTTGTTTATAATCATTGCATGTTTATACACATTGTTGGGATTAGTTTGCAAGATTTTTAGGATAGCTTCAAGAGGTTTGTAGGTATTTTCAAACTATTTTTCTATAATTTTGTTTCAAACTATTTTTAGGATAGCTTCAAGCACATAAAATTTGCTTATGATGAATTTATTTATCTTCTTTTAGGTTTCGTTTGTTTCAACATAAAATTTTTTATGGAAATATTTTTAATGTAAAATAGGATGGTCAACATAAAAGGTTTTCCAGTCAATGTAAAATTACCCTTATTCTTGTAAAATGTCTTACCAAAATTTTTTTCCATAAGATATTTTTCAAACTAATAAGGCTCTATTCATTGTAAAACCCCCATACTCGACCCAAACATTGGTTCAAAGCACCGAGATGTTACATTCTCTACTACATTCTTCATCTATCAAATATTTTCTTATAAACTTTCATAATTTTAGAATTTAGTCCATTTTTATCGTAAAAGTTTAATATTCACTAATTAATCATATTAAATCAATTTTCTTTCTTGTTACGCTTTAATCACATAAATTATCTCAATATTTTGTTCAGATATCAAATTTCTATGTATTTGACTTCTATTATTTCACCCACATATTTTCTCAAGTTTAACAATTTAGTCCTTGTCATAATAAAATTTTCATATTTTTCCACAATTTCACTTTTACAATACTTTATGCATATTTCATCATCTCATAACAAATTCATTAAATTTTTATCATAATTTCTTTATTCACATATTAAATTGTTTCACACTTAAACTTTTGTACAAATTTTCAATTTAGTCCCTATTGCCATGTAATTTGTTTTTCACCATATAAGGGCTTTAATCAAATAATTCATTATAATATCTTATTTCACATAACAAACTTTCGTGCATATAACTTCTCTTGCTTCAATTATAAATTTCACAAAGTTTACAATTTAATCCTTAACATCGTGAAAATTCATTATTTACTATAATTTCACCTTAATATCACTTTGTAATCAATTCATTACTTATCATAAATCTTAAATGTATGTTTTTTTCATTGAAATTTTTTTTTATGAAATATTTTCAGGAAATCTGCCAAACAATAGAAAATATTTTACATAGATTCATTCAAACACCAAAAAATATTAGCTTTTCCAGAAAAGTAAGTCATTTTCCAGAAATCATTTTCGAGAAGCCATTTTAAATGAAATAAACAGAGCCTTAGTTCAACATATTGGTTTGGTTAAGTCATGTTTTCATGCAAAATTTTGACATAAATAAGCTTTTCATGAAAATCTTTTTCTTCAATTAAGTGTTATCTTTCTTGATTTTTTTGAACATCCTTTCAAATTGGAATAACTTTAAACTTTGATACTAAACTTTTTAAAATTTATTTCAATTGGTATTAATTTACATTTGCATATGTTAATTATTTATTAAATACTTATTGACTTGCATGCATTCCTGTTGAATTCCTCCTCATTTGCTTAAATTCTTTTGACTTGGTATCAATTTCCCACGTGCATTTCATTTCTATTATTTTCTTGGGATTGTTTTTTATGACAAGTAACGAAGTCATAAAAATATTTTTAATAGATTTGCAGTATACATTTATTTCTAATGTGTTTATATGCAAATCTAAGTCATGCAATGTATGTTTCATGAGATATATTGCTTATTGCACAATGTTGTAATTAGATTTCATTCCAAAATTGTTTTATTGGTATATTCATTTTGTTGAAATTCATCTTCTTACTTATGTGTATGTACATTGGATTGCGCATGCTTTAAATAGACTATAACTTTGCATATCAATGTGTTATCACTTTGCTCTTTATTCTCTTTATAATGTTTTTGTAACACCACTTGTTCGACTCGATCCTCAGTTTTGAGCTACAGGATGCTACATTCGTTGCCGAAACAACTACAACAAATTTCAATACATTTTAATCATTTCAACATGCTTACTTGAATAATACACATTTTAATATGATGTAAAATCATTTTTGGGTCTTATACGAGCATAAAAAAGCTATTTTACTAACCCGAGGTTGGTTAAGGACTTAATTGAAAAGTTTTCAAAATCTATGAGTTGACGTTGTAACATCAAGGTTTTCATGTCGCCACATCATTAGTCAGTGAGTTACGTAATGACTTCAGAAATTTTGACACTACGACGTCACTCACTATCAATCTATGTCGCGATGTTAGGGACTTATGGTCGTGACGTCGCCCCTGTTTTGGCAAAATCACATAGGCACATATTCAATGCTTCCAACTAAACACAATTCATTACACTCATGCATATTCTTATTTCATCAATATTATATCATGCCAAATCAAGCTTGTAACACCTTTGATAGCAACTACTTAAATGGTATAAAACTAATGTTCAAAACATAAACATATTCAAGCATTTTACCAACTTAACTTGCCAAATTACTTCACTATGCAAACCTTGACATGTATAACTTATGCAAGCTTGAAATCATCAAACCAAATGGCACTAAACATGACCAAAACCATGCATCAATTTGGCCATATATCAAGCTTAAAATGCAAACACAACCTTAGCTAAAAATACAATATTAACATTCACATTAAGATGATCATTACATGACACAATGACCCTGTATACATGCCACAACTTTAGGAACCAAAATGAATATAATTCTACCGTCTCAGTGATAGTGTGTGATCCACACTGATCCAACTCTGTTAGTTCCGCAAGTTGGAGATCTACAAGTAGGAGAAACAACTAAAGTAAGCATTTAAATGCTTAGAAACTTCAAATGGGGCATTACAACACTCACCTTGTTCGTAGGTGAGCATGTTGCAACCAAAAGTTAGACATACATTTAGCTAGCACATGGCACTCTAAGTCACAACAAAGTGTACACAAGAATCATAAGTATTTATATGCATTAAATATGATAGAAGTAACTCAAACATGTCCAATTTGCATTTCATATACTTTCATTAAGATCATTACCAGTTCATAATATATCATCAATTTACAAGTTCTATTTGAATCCCATATCATAATAACATATCAAATTGGTTCATTTTCCTTTTTCTTAATTTAGGATCCATTTTCAATATTTCGATTAATAGAACCCTAGTAAAACGAACTCGAATACATAGGTGAACCACACCACACCAAACAGCTCATAGGAGCTTGAACTACAGCACACCAAGGCACCAAAGTGTGAATCTCGTAGGCATCAAATGTATAAACATTTTCAGTTACATCCCTCCACTACACCAAAGTTTCCGAAGAGTCAAATAATGCTCGATGATCTACAACAAATGCTGGATCTCGATATGACCTGTCATAATCTCCATATCATCATATATCCCATACAAGCGTGCATATGACCTTATTGGCATGTCAATTGTATCCTAACCCTTTACTAAGTTCACATAGGCATCAATTATTCATATTTGCATTATCATACCCTATAATCATTCATATTCACATGTTCACACCCTGTAATTATCCACATTTACATATAATAGCCTATAATCGATCACATTTGCATTTTCACCTCCTATATTAATTCACATTTTCATATTCATACCCTATACCATTTCATAATAATCATTAATATTATTCCAATTCAATTCAATTCAATTCAATCCAATTCCATTTTATTTTCTAGCCATGTATACCAACTTAATCAACATTTAAAGTCATATTCAAACAGAGTTACAATGAAATAGACACAACCATACATATAAAACAAAGAAGGGTAGTAAGTTTCATATGAACTTACCTTTTCAAAACACAAAATAGATGGATTATACAGGGACTAATCCATAATTTTTGCCTTTCCCCTATTAGCTCCACTTTGGTCCAATTCTTGATTTATACAAATATTTTATATACCAAATCAATACCATACATTATCACACAATTTCATGAGATGCATGATTCTAAATAAATTCATTTTTTTATTTCCCAAATATTTTACATTTTATTCAATTTAGTCCCTGAACTCGGGATATGCATAACTTTTGATTCTTAGCTTCGGATTAAAATTTGATTTCAAATACTCTCATTAGGGACCTTATAATTTCTATTTCTAGCATAATTTCATGACAAATTTTACATTTATTCAATTTGGTTCCTAATGTTACAAAACTAACAAACAAGCTTAACTAACTCCTTTTCACAATCTAAACTCAATATCTATCAATTTCAAGATTAATTAATCAATTAATCAACATGGAAACTTGCTAAAATTTTAACAATTGATCAAATTGGTACATGGGCTAGCTAAATCAAGCTCCCATAATCCAAAATCTATAAAAATTATATGAAAAAGGGTTTGTTTACCTTGAATTTTGCTTGGTCGAATGTTATGAAAGCTTTGAAGTTTTCTTTGGTTTTCAACTATGGTGGATGGTTAAAAATGGAGAAGAAGATGATAAATTATTTGACTTTTATAATTTAGTCCCTGAGCTTTAATTAAGTATTTATCGGCTAAATTATTTGACCATTCCTTAATATATTTTTATATTAACTCCATAAATATTCCTATTTTATATTTACAAACTCAGTTTATGGAAATGAGATTCTGAAAGAACATTTTTCGGTACCACTAAAAATCGGATCATTACAACTTAGATTGTTTTTTTATAAAACTTTAAGTGGGAGAAGAAAAGAGAAAACTCACATATGCTTTAATATATATTTTGTTAATATGCAAATGTTAATATTTTGTATTCATTTCATTTATATGATATTTATTAAATATTGATTTCTTTGATTGCATATGCCTTGAATTGCTTTTATTAAGGGAATCCATGTTTTGAAAATGTCTAAATGATTTGTAGGTATTTCAAAATGCAAATTTCTCTTAAATTTTTGTTATATAAAAAAAGGAAAGATTTTTAGCATTGATTTATAAAGCTTTTGATATAATAACATTTAAGATATTTTTTTTTCATATTATTCCTTAAGTCTTTTATGTTGGAAAACAAAAGAAATATCTTGGTAAATATTTTAAGTGTTACAAATACTCAAAAACATGTCCTCAAAATGATACGCTTTTTACCAAATGTTTTTGAGTTGATTCTAAGTTGTTTTAAAATGTTTTTAAAACATTATAAGGTAATAAAGAAAACATTACAATATCTTCATGGAGTAAATGTTACATGCTCACTTATAGATGAAATGATTCATTAAGGCGTTGTTGGATATATTGATTCTAATTTCATTGGTAGTTGGAGTAGTATCATGGAAGAGTACAAAACGAACTATCACAGCTACTTTTACTATTAAGGCAATATTTATTACAAGAGCAATCCAATTGAGAATTTTTATTTTAGGATTTAGAATTAGCAATCCAATTGAGAATTTTTATTTTTAGGATTTAAAATTATTGGTTATGTATTAAGATTTATGAAATTATTTTGTGATAACTCAATTGTTGTTTGCTTCTCTAAAGGCAACAAGTGCTCTAGTAAGCCAAAACACTTTAAGATAACTTATTGTTAGAAAAAGAGTGTGTGTGAAATAGAAAGTATCCATATAACACTCACTTAATGGTTATAGACCCTTATTCAAAAAAGAAAGAGAGAAAATGGTTATACACTCATTAACTAAACATTTGGCCTAAAATGCATAATGTGCATGTGTCCACTACTAGTCCAACTAATAGTTTTAATTGGACGCATGAAAGCTTGTTCTTGTCTACTTGTGCTCATTATATGTGACAAAAATATTGTGGTGTTTTGACATTAGAGTTAGAACCTTATGGAACATGAATATAAGTGTATATAGTTCATCTTCTTCCTCATTATGACTTGTCTAGATAAATACTATTATTGTGATGCATAGAAGGAATTATATTTGTAATGATATAAAACCACCATGATTTTTAATAGTTACTTATTTAATTAAGTATAGTTTGATCATTATAGTAATTAAAGTGCCTACATCTAAAAAGACTTATCTGACCATTTGGCAAAGTGAGAGAATGTTGGAATTTGTGGCCTTTATGGCTACATAAAAGATTATTGAGGGGATTTTCGATCTCTTGGGGAGACGTGGTACCCATCCTACCAATTCAACCCATATATGCTATAGGACATGGGTTCAAATCTCACCAAACACAAAATGTGAATTTGCATGATGGGTAAAGGTGCTTCCCTTTCATTAACTCGACACAAAATTTTGATGGAGGCAAGAGACAAAGTTTGGGGTTAAAATTGAGCATAAACACCCTAAGCCCAATACTAAACATGCTAAGAGGGACTCACAACTTCTTATTAATAGGTTAAAAATCCCTTCAACAACCATGTTGACCAAAGTCATGTACTATGTACTTAGACATTAATAGGTATATTGACTAAAATCATGTATCTCGAAAGTACATATATTGAATTTTAGTAGGACCATTAACCAAATTATGCATATTTAATGACTAATATATGATTATGGTTAATCTCTTTGGATTAACTGTATCACATTAAAATAATTCATGTACTTGTACATTTATATACCAAAGGAGGAAGAATAGGCATCTACATTAAGAATGTGGTGTTTTATGGAAGTAAAATGTGTAAATGTTAAGGGTTCAATTTTTAGAATTAAGACTAAATTGACAAAATATATAAACGTTAAGGGTTTAAATTGTTATTATGCTAATTTTAAAAACTACACGTCAACTTTTTAGTAATCATTTATCGACCGATGATCGAAAAAAATCAAATAATTATTTTATAACTTTTGATGGTTGGAAATTTCCTAATAATTGGATATCTCAATTTAATTTATTGTTTACATTATATGATTTTAATCAATTAATTATCGGAAGAATAATACATAGATGCGGATGTGAAAGAATAAATGAGGGTGCACTGCACTGTGCTCAAAATTAAAGCAGAGGAGGAGAAGCGATTAGTCTGTCCGAGTCTGACTGTCTCTGATTAGTCAAAAATACCAAAGATGAAAAGAAAAAAGGTAATACTCACATGCAGCAATGCTTATTATTACTCAACCCGCACCACACATTTCATTTGTTTGGCCACGTGTACGGTCCAAATTCTTAATCAACCCCGGAATCACTACGAGGATCATGACCAAAATCCAAAAACAAAAACCCAGAAAGTAAGGGGTTTTATTCACTCTAAAAAAACTCATCATCTTTCCCATGAGGTGGCAATTCGGGAGACGACGACAGTTTTGGCAACCTTTTCTTGTTTCCTGGAAACCAAGTATATAGCGAAAAGGGAAGGGAAAAAAACCCCAAAACCCTCCCAATCCATTCTCTCCTTTTCGTTTTTACTTGCACTTCGACTACCAACTTTAATGAGTTTTTCTTGGACATGGAAAACGACAACAATACAAACAAAGAAAATGTTTTCTTGGGCTTTTAATTTCCCAAGCTGAACTCAGATAAAAGAGAACAGCTTTCTCATAAATATACTTTCTCGGCTCCTTTTTATCTAGTTGAAGAAAAGCTTCTTTTTTTTTTTCCCTTTGAGTGGTGGACTACCGGTTCTCCGCCCTGAAACAGCCATGGGGGAAACCGGTACGGTCCGGTTCCCTGGAAACCTTGACCCGTCAGCACAAGAATTTTGGCCCGCCCAAAACGTAGTTTGCCAACCCCAATTTCCTCTCTACAGACCTCCCCAACTTTACTACCCATACGCTGCGTCTCCAACGGTACCGTTTTGCAGCGGCGGCGTACCGCAGTTCCATGCTGCCCTGCCTCTACATGCACCTGTAGCTGTACCTGCACCAACGCCTTTCGTCACTACAGCGTCCATAGTGGTTGCACCGCAGCTGCCACTTCCACCTCCGACGGCGGCGGCGACGAGGGCTTTGGTTTTGACGTTGGTTCCATGCGATGTGAGCGAGTCAAAGGTGAGGAAAGAATTGGAAGTGTTCGGGGAAGTACGCGGGGTCCAGATGGAAAGAGTCCGAGAAGGGATCGTGACCGTCCATTTCTACGACCTGAGACATGCGGAGAAAGCGTTGAAAGAAATACGCGAGCAGCACATGCAAGAGCAAGCCAGGGTTCGAGACCAGTACACTGCGGCTGCTACCGGGTGCGAACCAGGTGTGTCCAACGCGTGTGTTCCACTCCCTTCTGAGCGTGGACTCATAGCCGGGAGGCCTGTCTGGGCCCACTTCACTATTCCGGCAAGCAATGCTGTCCCTGAGGGGAATAATCAAGGAACTGTTGTGGTGTTCAATTTGGACACCGCCGTTTCAATTTCTCAACTCAAAAACATTTTCCAAGCTTATGGTAAGTTTCGGTTCATTTCTTGTCTTTTATGTTCGCTTGCTTTGTTTGGGTTTTTGTTGTTCAATCTATTTTGTTTTGCTCTTTGGGAAGAGGGGGGGGGGTTGATACTTTGATTAGCAGTCAAAGATATTTTCATGCTTTGTTCAAAATTTTGCAACCTGATTTGTTGTTTAGGCCCAGTGAAGGAACTGAGAGAAACACCATTGAAGAAACATCAAAAGTTTGTGGAGTTTTATGACGTAAGGGATGCAGCTAAGGCTTTGAGAGAAATGAATGGAAAAGAAATTAATGGGAAGCAAGTTGTAATTGAATTTAGTCGACCCGGAGGATATAGCAGGAAGTTCTTCAATAGTGATAACAACGTTAACAAAATTAACGCTTTTACTGCTTTCACTGATAAATATAATCCCCATACGAGAACTCCCAAGTACTCATCTTCTCCCCCACCTCCCCCGCCGCTGCCTCGTAAATTCTCTGCTAGATTTTCTTCCAACGATATACCTCGTTCTTTTCTTCCTCGAAACCAATCGCCTACTGTGGAACCTTTGAAATCTAGTAAAGGAAACCCTAATATGAATAATGACAGCAAGTGTTCCGTTGTTGAAACGGCAGTGGTTAAAGACAAGGTCGGGAACGGCGGTGGTCCAAAAAAGACTGTAAAGAAGAACCAAAGCAACTCATCAACGGTAGCTAAGCACAACCAGCAGCTGTGTCGGGGCAGGCCATGGAAAGGTAGACAGTCGAAGAAATTTGATCCTCGTTTCCTTATAAGCGAAGATGCCATGGTGGGATCTGATTCTAAAGATTCCAGGACCACTGTCATGATCAAGAACATACCCAACAAGTATAGGTTGGTCTTTTTCACCAACTACCACTTAAAAGTAGCTAATAAAATGATTGCATTTTCGGTTTCTTGTTGGAAATTCGGGGAAGTTTTCATCTTTTAATTTTGCATGTTGCAGTCAAAAATTGTTGTTGAACATGTTGGACAATCACTGCATTCACTGTAACGAGCAAATAGCTGAGGACGACGATCAGCCTTTATCTTCCTACGATTTCGTCTACCTCCCCATCGATTTTAAGTAATTTTCTTTCCTTTTCTTCCTTTTTTTTT
>CM025145.1:29469896-29484365 GCA_013467495.1 Gossypium gossypioides
CAAAGAATTTTTTTGGTAAATTACATTGTTATCCTCTCAATTGTTAGCAAATTTCTCTTCTAATCACTCAATTGAATAAACTTATAATTTTGTTACTAATTTTATCAAAACCCACTTTTTAGGTCTATTATCCTTTAAGGACTAGTTTGGCATTGTTGTTGTAACAGCCTGTTTTCAGTAGTGTCGGAAATAGTGGTTTCGGGACCACGATTTCGACAAGTTATTCATTATTTTATTATTTATTTAATGTTTATAGGGTTATATGAGAGTTGTATTAAATTTTCGTTAAGAAATTTTAAAGCTTAAATAGTTAATTAAGTAAAAAAGATTAAATTGAAAAAAGTGAAAAAGTTGATTTCCATTAGTTAATGGGGTGAAATAGCTTTGAAAAGGTAAATTAATGGACTTGGATGGTAATTACACCGTATTCTAAGTTAGTGGATGTTTATGGATAGATTTTAGTGTATTTATAATAGTTTTTAAAGGTTAATTTTGTAATTTAATAATTAAATGATATGTAAAACAAAACAAAAAGTAAAAATTTGTGTCATCTTCCCCAATTTGCTATACAAAACCGACTCTGCCATAGTTGAGAAGCAAAATTTTCGGCCAAGCTTTGCTTTGGATGCATGGTATGTGTTTGATTCTCGTTTTTAATGATTTTTACGTTTTTGAGCTCGTATTAGCTTAATGTAGTTGGCTCAGGGGTTAATTTGTAAAAATGTTAAAGATTGAGGGACTTGCCATGAATGTGTTTGAATGTATTTTGGGTTTAATTAATAGATTATTAAACTTGATTATTAAATAAACTTGTTTTGTTAAGTGATTTTTGATAAATTTAGGGTTAAGGACTAATTTACCAAAAGAGTAAATATCATTGGTTTAAATGTGAAATTGTGTTAAATATAAGCTGTTAGGGAACCCTATGAAAATCGGTTTGCATGGGATTTTGTTAATTGTGGTTAAATTGTAAGTTACGGGTTTTGGAACTAAATTGTATAAAAGGCAAAATATCAGGGGTAAAATTGTAAATTAATGATGGAAGGGTATAATTGTATAAAATTTCTTATTAGGATGCTGGAATTGTAATAATTGAGTTGAATTATTATTTAGATTAAGAAACGAGCCAACGGAACTAGATCGAGGCAAAGCTAAGGTGATGGGTTAGTTGTTGGATTTGTTTTTACAATAATTTTATCGAAGTAAGTTTGTATTATATATATTGTTATATTAAATTCTTTGGCATTTTTTTTTACTTTATTAGTTAAGGTGTTTATGATTATATAATTTTGGTTGATGGAAATTATTATTGAAATTGAGTTATACTGGAGATATTGTATCGGGTCTTGGACCCAACAAGCTTCGTGCCAATGTATTGTGTCAAGCCTTGAGCCTAGCAGGCTTCATGCCGGTGCACTGAATTAGGCCTTGAGCCTAGCAAGCTTCGAGCCGGTGAATTGAATTAGGTCTTGAGCCTATAAGGCTTCGTGCCGGTGAACTATATCAGGTAACTTGTATTGAAAATATTATTACAAGTATTCGATGTAATTCTATTAAGTTCAACGAGTAAGTAAAGGCTAATGTAAAGGCATGTATACAAATTGATGATTGTTAATGTAACACCCCAAAATTGGGCCTAGAAGTTTTAAGGATAAAATAGAAATTTGAGCTCTTATGTGCTCGAAATTTCGTAAGCATGGTAACCGAAAATGTTTTCGTCTATTAGAAAATTAAAATGAGTTTTAAATACCTTTAATTTTGAAAATAGGATTGATTTGTAAAAGAGTACAAAATTAGAGTTTTTAAGAGGCAATTAGACCAGATTTTAAAATCAACCTAAAAACCTCCATTTATAGTTTTATTTTCACGTTAGTTCTTCTACATAACTTGTGCCGTCCCTTTGTTTTTCCAACTCTTTCATTCAAATTTTTTTGCCAAACCTAAATTCCTTAGGTTCGTATCACTTTCCAAATCATTAAACCTCCATAAAATCTAAGAAAAACACCCAAAAACACCATAGATTCCTCCATTGTCAAGCTTATGAGTTTTTCGGGCTTTCAATAAAATGCTCGATTTTTTGTCAACTAAAGTAAAGATTCAATCCTAATTAGTTTTAAATGATATCTGGTCTTTTAAACGGAATTTTTAGCCATTAAATCGCATGTTTTAAATAAAAGCCAAAAATTGGGTCTTTAATGGTGGATTTCGGGATCTTGGGTAAAAAAGTGGTTTTCGACTTGTTTTAACATGATTAGAAGGTTTCTAAACTTACTTTAAAGTTTCGTTAAGGATTTCTAAGGTTTTAATGAGTTTTCATTAAAAATGGCTATTGTACGTCGAAAAATTTTGATACCATGAATTGAATAGTTTTGTGAAGTTTAAAAGTTAAGAATCAGACGTAGGTAAATAATTAGATGAATGAAATTCATTTCAGGCAAAAAGATTAAGTATAGATCAAGATATTCAAATTTTAAGTTTTCTATGTTAAAGGTTTCAGTCAAAAGAGAACCTAGCTTAGGCTTGCAATTTTGGATTGTTTGATGTGAGTCTTTGGCTAAATGTTGATTGTGTTGTTATGTGATTTACTTTTTTGAAGCATTGGAATCAATAGGACCTTCTACGAGTAGAGATAAATGTAAGGAAAAGCTAGTTTGAGCTTTTGGCTTTTCAGCAAAAGCATAATTGGTGAGTGTTTGGAATAATTGCTTGTGGACATGATTCAATGCGTTATTTAGGAATTTAGTTGTAACCTAAACCCTTACTCTAAATTCTGAGTGTAAGATTTCTCGTTCTCATAATAACTTATGTATTATGTGCTTGTGTTATAGTGAAAATGTGAATTGAGATGATGTGCCATTACACGTGTTATGTGTTCATGATTACCATTGTGGAAGTGTATATGTAGGAACATCATTTATGCTAAGTGAAAGTGATTTTAATGTACTAATGATGCGTATATGCAGTGATAGTGAGCTGAAAATCGATAAGTAATATGTGTGTTTAATAACATATATTTTGGCATTGTGATTCTTGAGATCGTTGGATATAGTTGGCATGCCATAGGATTGTAAGTACTCATTTATATGTTATATGATTTGGGCGTTGAGGCCTTGGGACATGTTTGGAGAGATAAGGGAATATGAGCTAAGCTCCATTCAACAGGACATGTTTGGTGTATTGGAAAGTGTTAACTTTATGCTTCACTTTTAGGACATGTTTAACTCTATAAGTCTATCTGATGTGTTGGAGATCCGTGTATCCGATGAGTGGTGGTATTGCCCACTTTTATGTTTCATAGCTCAAGTGTCAAATTATCTATAAATATGTTTGTGTGTATTGTGATGTATGCATGGATATGTATGTATTGTCTCTGTAAATAAGCTATTGATTATGTATGAAAAGTAAAATATGTCAACTAAGTTGAGGCTGCTATAATTATGCTACTTAAATGTTTCACTAATGTTTGATGAACTATTTGCATGGTAGTTGTTCTAGGCATTCACTGATCTTATTAAGCTCACCTACTCACTTCTTAAACCATTGCAGATTAGTCGTGTGCCGGTATGAGTGGTGTGGTTTCTGAGGGGTGATCCAAGCAAGTTCATTTCCATTTTTTCGTAGGTGTTATTGTTATTGTTTACGTTTTGGGAATAAGGCAATGTGGTAGACTTTCATTGGTATTTGTCATGATGTTTTTGGATGCTTCCATAGACTATTCACTCTTAGGATTATGTGATTTGTTTTGTATTAGGCTGATTACTACTTGGACCTAATTTTGATGTTGAAAACCTTATTATGGATGATTTGATGTTTATTTGATATAGTAATGGATGCATGTTGAATAGATTTTGTGTTGGAATGGTCGGTAGGCTTATATGTGCTGTATTTTTGAGGTTTGGAGCAGAGGTATTGATATTCGTGTATTAAAAGCTATACCTCTGTGATTTTGAAATGTACAGAAAGTCAGAATCGTAAATTGGTATCGATACCATATCACGAGTATCGATACTTGGGGTAAAATTATCGGTACCTTACAATTATCGATACTTTTCGTAAGGTACCGATAATTTTGGGTGTTTTATTTTTGGGCAAAAAACATAATGCTATTTTGGTATCGATTTTTCATTCGGTATCGATACTGAATGAAGGAAATATCAATACCTATGTGCCAGAATCGATACCTACGTACTTCATTGGAAAATTTTGCTAAGTGACCCTTATGTATGTACAAATGTTATTATATGATGCTTAAGGCATGTTTAGCAAGACTTAATGGTAATTAGGAGCATGTTTCACTTAAAACTCGAGCAAATACTAAAATGGATGACGTTTCTTCTTGAATAAACTTTTTAATTGTTGTGAATGACATGAGACGGTGGTGTAGCATCCTGATATCCGGGCTAGGCGACTGGGTCAGGTATAAGATGTTATAGTTAATGATTTTATGAAATGGTAAAATTGGAAATTGCAAGTGGATGGATAAGTACTAATCAATTATGTAAGCAAGATGAATGGATGCAATTCAATTCATGAGATATGCCATATTTCTTTGGTGTTATATGCTTAAGTTTTCTACTAATGATGTGGAATGTTGTGAATAGGAAAGTCAATTTAATGACTATGATTGAGTAATTAAATGTTGAGGAATGGTAAGTTCAAGTTTCTTTTATACGAGGTTACTAAGAATTAGTTGCTTAAGTAATTGTTTACTTCTGTTTTGTATATCATCAGAAGCTCGATCGGTTGGAACCTTGTCAAAGTCTTATCACACTATTCAACAATCACTTTGGTAGTTTTGGTTATTTTGAATTATGATTATGAATGACATGTATAGGGTTTGATGTCAATGAAGCCTTTTGATATGTTTTGGTTATGTGAATATATAGTTTAGTTTGGCTTGCTTAAGGGGCTAAATTTGGAGCACACGGCCTGGGACACAGGCTATCATGGCCCTGTGCCACACATGGACACCTCACACAGTTGTGTGTCATTTACATTTTAGGTGCAGGTTTCACACGGTCTGAGACACGATTTACGACACGACTTACAACACGGTCCTGTGTTTCAAAACAATTTGTCATATGGTCTAAAACACGACCTGCGACACGGCTTTGTGACCCAACATCGAATATACACACAGTCTGGTACACGACCTACAACACGGTCGTGTGACCCTATTTAAAATACACACACAGGCTGAGACATGGCCATGTCTCACTACTTCGAATGCACACATGGTCTGGGCTATGTCACACGGTCGTGTACTGTGTGCCCCCTATTTCCTAAATTTTTTCATATTTTTCCTTAATTTTCTGATTTCTTTCAAAATGATCCCCGATTGCTTTTAAATTGTTTTTAAGGCCCCGAAGTCTTGATTTAAGGCTTAAATGTGTATATTTTCTATGATTGTAATGAGATATTGAAAATTATTCATAAATTGAAATATTTGTTCTATATTAAGGTTTAAAGTTCTGTTTTGTACAGTAACACTTCGTAACCTTAACCCTACGACGGTGATGGGTTAGGGGTGTTATAGTTGTTGTGGGTGAGAAGTGCTTTGTACCTAGGTAAATCTCTGTAAGATTTTGTTATGTTTTGTGAGTCATAATTGTTGGGAAAAATCCGGTCTGAAAATAGTTTTCTTGCACATAAAAAAAATAAAATTTTGAAAACTCAGCCGATTTGTGATATTTATAGTAATAAACATTTCTTGAAATATACCTTTGCTTTGAGCAAGATGGATCCCTGCCATTCTTGACGTTCAACTAAATAACCTTCTCTACTATTCTCATATGACGAACTGCTTCGAGTGTGGGCTCAAATAATTACGAATCAAACACAGAACTAGAAATAATTTTCTTACTTTTAGTAGGAAAGTAAATTTCTTTCTCTCATGGAAACTGATAGAATTGTTATTCCTGAAAGATAGAATTTATACTTAGAAATAAATTCTGACTATTTTTGGGCAGAATAACAATACCTCAAAATTTGTGTGTAACTTATTGTGTTTTTAGCCCTATCGGTGCCATCAATTTATAGAGAGAGGAAGTGAAACCATTGTCAAATTAGTAGAATGCATTTAATGCCTATTTACTAAAAAAATAATCACTTAGTTGAACTAGGAGAGAAAGGGCTTAATAGGGTGTGCTTCCCCTCATATGTATTAGGATAGGGATACGGGCCTATTTTATATTGGGTTCAATTATAAGTGCTTCATGGACATTTAACCAAACACTTTATAATTTAATCCAACCCAACACATGCTTTTCTATTTTCTAAAATAAACATCATAAATTAATTTTCTAATTAAATAAATTTCTCAACCCAATTTTAATTCCGTTAAAATTATGACAACTTTACCGTAAAAGAATCTGAGAAAATATATTTAATTTCTGCATTCAACGGATTTCATAATGACCAATTAATTTAATTCCATTTTCAAACTTCAATTAATTAATAATGCAAAAAACTATAAATTGATTCTGAGATCATTTCCACACTTAGTGAGAAAATCACATTCATTTCCGAATGTTTCTCATTTCCCTAACTTTATCATTTCTATCTATTTCTATTCATTTGGTTCAACATGCAGAAAATAATGACAAAGGAAAACCTAATCTTTAAACTCAGCCAAATCTAAGCGTGAGTGATTAGCTCACTTTAGTGATCATAACTAATTCTTCTTTCGGGTTTCTACTCAATCAACTAGTTGTTACCCTAGTAGGATCTCTCGATCTTCCACTAAACTAATGTGTCGATAATAACTATTTATCTCTCGACCTCACAGTCCAGACCGGATTGGGGTAAGAGATTCACGGATAGATAATACCAATTTTGGGTTAATTCTCACCTAAATGACTTCCTAGGATTGTCAGGCCTAGGGTTTAAGTTCTTCCTATCCGGAAAAGCTGATCCACTACGAAAACCCTACATAGGAATTAATTAATCACAGTTTCACTCACTAATCCCCTTTAAGAGGATTAGTTCATCATGGATTTCATAAACACATTAAACTTGATAAAATAAGTAGACATTAAGAACAAATTAATAATAAGAGTTAAAGAGAAATCTTGATTGTATTTAATAGATGAAACATAAAATCCACAAAGAGTTTGGTCGAATCCACAAATCAAGTTCGCCGACGAACATGAATGAAAATAACTGAAAAGAAAACATAAGTCTAAAAAGAACTGAAAATTGAAACTAAATTACAAAGAAAATTCTAATCTTTGAAATTTGTCCTAAGCAAGTGTCTAAAAATTCTATTTATAGAGTTAGGGTTGGCCTTCATCCTTAGCCCTAGGTCAGTTGACGTTTTTATGTAAAAATACATTGTACGGATCAAAACGCCCTCAGCTCAAAATTCTTTTCTGTGCAGCATTGGTGTCGCAATATCCAGTGCCTGTGTTACAACATCGAAGGCAGTTTGCTTCAACTTTAGGGGTGTGTTACGACATCCATTGGCTATGCCATGACACCAAAGACAGTATTGGAATTCTTGTATTTTGCTCTCTATGTTGTAACATTAGACTCCCGTGTTGTAACATGACGACCAACCTTGAGCTCTTATGCCTTTGAATGGTGTCTTACACACTCACTAAGTACGTTAGCCCTCTTTTAGGCCTTATTCAGCCCCTAAGGTCATAAAAGAACTAAAATTACACTTTTTATTGAATTAAAACTAAATTGGAAAAACTACTTAAAACATAACATAATTGTTCATATTCAAGTTTCTTAAGTATGAAAACTAGTTTAATCTACTACAACAAATTACGACAGATTGCTCCTAAATGCTATTTGTAGCCATCCCCATCTAGTATAAATAGGGCCCCTCATTGCCTTTCAAAATCATCCAATTTAGTCATCCATTCTTCATTTTTTCCTCTCCATTTGCTCTATCTTTTCTCTCATTTCCATTCTTTATTTCTTCCCTCTTGAAAAAGAACTTTGCATGGCCTTTAGAGCAACCTTATTCGGCTATATTGAGAGTATATTGGCTTAGTGGTGAGGACAAGAAAGAAGAACAACATGAGCAAGTAGTTTGTGCCTCGGGGATCTTCTAGAATCAGCTAAAGTTTTTTCTTTCGTTTTGATATTTTATTTTTGTTCAATTCATAAACATGATTGTGACTAAGTGTTTTGTTCTCAATAAGAACATGATTGCTTAATTCTGTCGGTGTTAGAATAATATGATTTCCATGGTTAAGTTATTTTCTGTTAAAGGTGTTTGTGCTTTCGATCGATTTACTCATGCAGGTAAAATCACGACTATGTTTCTTACGCATTTATGGATGTAAAGAAGTGATTGAATTAATTAATTAATCTAAACAATTTTTTAATTAATTGACAAAATACTTGTATGGTGTAAGTTTAATCATTTAGGGATTAAATTTGTAATAATACCAAAACTATTATTACCTTACATAACCTCGTAAAATGTTTTATTTATGAGATTATATGTTTATTAAACATAGAAATATGCTAGATAGAATTAGTAATTAAATATATTTAACATCTTTACCCCATTTAATGAAGGTTAGTAAATGATTGTTTTGTCATGGAATCTCTGTAACATCTTTTAACAGTGTTGAAATAACTATGAGCTAGGAAAGAAAATTATTCTAACACAAGCATGCTAATTATGATAACTCTTCAAAACTTGCATATTTTTTTATGTTTATTTTAATTTACATGCTTAGGTAATTTGTAGTTAATTAAATTAGTTAATCTACTCTTATTTGTTTACTCCACATTTTAAACTATATTAATTTTCCACCACCAATTTGTTTAAGTTTTAATTTTTCACAAAGAATTGCTTAATAGTCCTTGTAGAGAAGATACTCTATACTTATCACATTATTACTTTTCAATGATTGTGTACACTTGCACATTTTTGTCGTTTCAAGTTTTTGGCGCTGTTGTCGGGGACTATTTTTAAAGACATTATTTGTGAAATTAATACTTTTGGAAGTTGGTTTAAATTTTCAATTGAATTTTAATTTAGTTATTTTTGTGTTTTATTTTTGGTGTTTATGAGTATTGACCGTATCATTGACTTACACCTAATAGATCCTGAAATCAAAAGAACATTTGGACAAAGGAGAAAACAAGCAGCCTAAAGACAGATTAAAAAAATGAATATTGAGAATCAAAATCAAGATCAAGGAAATGGAGCTTGAAATGCTCAAGATTCGATCCTCGTTGCTGATGACAAGGATCAAGCCTTAAGGCAGTATGCCGTGCCACTTTTTAATGAACTTAATCTGGGTATTGTTAGACCCGAGGTTGAGGCACTACAATTCAAGTTGAAGCCTGCTATGTTCTAGATGCTTCAGAGAGTGAACCAATTTAGTAAGATGCCCACTGAGGATCTTCGTCTTCACTATTGATTGTTTATGAAGGTGAGTGACTCCTTCAAGCTAGTCGAAGTTACCAAAGATGCATTAAGGCTAAAGTTGTTCCCATACTCACTAAGGGACAGAGCAAAAGCTTGGCTAAATTCATTGTCACCTGGTTCAATTTATACATGGCAACAATTGGAAGAATGCCTCATAATGAAGTACTTTCCACCTAGCAATAATGATAAGTTGTGAAATGAGATCACTACCTTCCAGCAAATGGACGATGAATCCTTGTATGAGGCATGTGAGAGGTTTAAAGAATTATTATGAAAATGCCCTTATCACAGAATTTCGCATTGCATCCAACTGGAGACATTGTACAATGGTCTCAACGCACATACGATGATGGTAGTAGATGCTTCTACAAATGGTGTTATTCTTATAAGGCGTATAATGAGGCTTATGAGATTATTGAGAGAATTGCTAGTAATAATTACTTGTGGCAGACCAACCAAAAAGCTTCAAGTTCACGAGTAGCAGGAGTACATAAGGTGGACGCCCTCACTTCACTTGTAGCTTAGGTATCTTCGATATCTTCAACGGTTAAGAGTTTACTACTAATGAGTTTAATAATATTGCAGCCCAGCCACCAAGTCTACTGTGGAAATGGGCACTTGTTTGAAAATTTCCTATTAAACCTAGTTTATTACATGGGAAGTCAAAACTAGAACAGCGGTGGGTAGGGATCACATTCCAACTTTTATAACCCAACATAGTGAAACCACTCGAACTGCTCCTGGAGTAATAAAAGAGTTGGACCTAATAACACATATATGCAACCCAGACCAAATCAACCGCCAACATTTAACCTAGCAAGTTCAAAAACCACCACAAACTGAACCTTCCAATAGTTTGGAAAACTTGCTGAAGGTGTACATGGGGAAGAATGACGCCACTTTGAGAAATTTAGAGAATCAAGTGGGTCAACTAGCCACTGAACTTTGAAATAGACCACAAGGTGCTTTGCCCAGTGACATGGAGAACCCAAGAAAGCCGGGCAAGGAGCATTACAAAGCGGTCACTCTACAAAGTGTAAGAACATTAGAGCCCAATACTGTCGAGGTCAAAGATGAGCCCACTAATATTCAAGAAAAAGAAGAGGTTCAACCAAATGTTGAAACTCTTGTTTTCCAGAAGCTAAATTCTGAAAACTCTAATGAGGTAAACCCTAAACTTGTCAATTTTGATAATCTAACATTTGTGTCAGATGTAGAGACATTACCTCGGAAGAGCTGTCCAACATAGTTTAAGAATCTAATACCATCTTACCCTCAAAGACTTTAGAAACAAAAGCAAGAGGTCCAATTCAAGAAGTTTTTAGACATACTCAAGCAGCTTCTTATCAATATTTCGTTGTTAGAAGCTCTTGAGCAGATGATGAATTACGTAAAATTTATGAAAGACATCTTGTCCAAAAAGAGAAGACTTGGAGAGTTTGGGACTATAGCATTGATGAAGGAGTGTAGTGTATTCCTGCAAGACAAGCTGCCCTTAAAAATGAAGGATCTAGGGAGCTTTACCATACCATGCAACATAATAGATTTTTATTATGAAAGGGCTTTATGTGATTTAGGATCAAGTATCAACTTGATGCCAATGTTTGTGTTTAGGCAATTGAGGATTGGTGAGGTCAGACCAACAACAGTTACACTCTAATTGGCAGATAGGTAATTCACACATCCTAAAGGAAAAATTGAGGACATATTGGTACATGTCGATAAATTTATCTTTTCTGCTGACTTTATTATGTTGGATTTTGAGATAGATAAAGAAGTTCCTATCATTCTAGGGAGACCATTCTTAGCAATCGGTAGAATGTTGATCAATGTGCAAAAGGGTGAACTTAGCATGATGGTTCATGATGACATAGTAACTTTTAATGTCTTCAATACTATTAAATCCTTTGATAATATTAAAGAATGCTCTGTTGTTTCCAAGATGGAATTGCTAGTCTTCCCAGAGTTAGAACGCATGTTATTATGTGATCCGACCAATGATGAGGAAGGCGATGAATGTTCGATTTTGTTAGAAGCTGATTCGAAGGAAGTCATTTCTAAAGCTTAGTTTGATTCATTAGAGTTGTCATTAACATGCATATCAATATTCAGTGTCAATGCCTGTTTTACATACCTTTCATTTAACGGAAACAATGGCAAGCTCACTTAGTTTCATGCAGTCATTATCAATCATGGCATAAAACATGCATTTCAATCAGTGTTTCAAAATCTAGCATGCTATACACGCGTTCAATTCACAATTTCATCACCCAAATAGAGTATTTACCAAACATATTTTTTAATTAATTATGTACCTTGCTTGACACCTCACTTATTTGCATTTAGGCCATTCGGGCAAACCAAAATCAACAAGCAAATTTCAACATTTAAATATATTTTATATAATATCCAAGTTAATTAAACATAAGGGAGACCTACACCTCTTAAGCGTAATTCTAAAGCACTAACTTAAAATCACAGTTCCTAAGGCTTAGATTCAACTAGAACTCATTTAGATTTGTACATACCAAGAATAAACATGAGTTAGGACCAGCATTAAATAACCCTATAGGGTTCGACCACAATAGGGATTTACAATGGCTAACCCATTTTGATTTCCAAGAGTGATACTTACTCTATTACGGTAAAATAAGGGATGTGATCCACCCTTTTACGCTGCTGTTGACTCGAAGCGTTTGGATAAGGTTCTTCAATCAAAATAATACACACGAATTAGTAATAAATAATTGACTATAGAGCCAACACCACATAACCCCTAACGAAAATAGAGAAATCTAAATATCGACATTAGATCTAACATTAATCAGTACTTACCCTTCACTCAATTACTAGATCTATAATGTATGGTGATCACAGAGTCGAAAAATCCCAAGCAAAAAGCAATGAGGTTTTGACCAACGAAAATGTAAAAATTAGAAGTGAAACAATGAAGAAAAATGATAGGAAGGAGGCTTAGAGGGTCAGCGAAACAACTTATGACAACAACCAAGGCTCTATGTGCGACAATAGGAGGAGGGAAGAAAAACAACAATGGGTTGGCATTGTTACTGATATTGGTAGCAGCGAAAATCAAATCAAGAGGAGAGAAATCAATGGTGGAAATGGCAGCCATCAACAACTAGAGAAGGGAAAAGGAAATAGACACAAAAATAAGAAAAAAAAATAGATTTAGGGTTGGCAACTATGGAGGATAATAGTGGCGGCGACACAATTGAAGAGGAGAAAGAAAAAAAGAAAAGAAAACAGAGAAAAGAGAGGGAAGAGGAGTAGGGGACAACAAAGGGAAAATAAGAGAGAAAAAAATAAAAGAAACTCAACAAAAATTATTTTAAAATTTAAAAAATTGATAGCCTTAGATAAACATATAATTTTGTTTTTGAATATCAAGTTAATCATATTTTCCAGTGTTCGAGTTAGACTAAAATCTGACAACTTGCTAGGGTGAACGACACATGCTTAAAAGAAAATAAGAATTTGTGGGCAAGGGGAATTATACTTGAGTCTTAAGGATAATTTCACTAACTCTTAAACATTAAGCCAATTATTCAATCTTGTTATAATTTTACAATTTTATGAATAAGAAATTCGGGATGTGACATACTTAGAGCCCCAAGTATCGATACCAAACCACCAATATGGCTAAAAATATTTTAAGCACCTTAAAACACTTTGGTATTGACTCAAAAACATGTAGATAAGTTAAAACAAATTTGAAACATGTTTTTAGGTACTTTGCAAGTCTTTGAAATGCTTTGAAAATATTTGATAAAATTTTTAACAATATTTTCACCAAATGACATAGGAAATATAGTATATACAAAATTTATCTTAAATGTTGTTATATCAAAAGCTCGAGACATCAAAGCTAACATTATCAAAATTCGAAAAGTTATGATATGACCACTAACATTATCAATTTGTTACATTTTGACCACCGTGTTGTTAACTGTTGTTAATGGTGTAATGGCAAGTTGGCACATTATATAATCATTTTAGATGAAAATTTTAAGTTAAATTTCACAAAAAATTCCTATACATTTTCTTTTTGAGAAATTTAATTCTTTTTTTTTTATTTTCTTTTAACTTTCCCTTTTCTTTTTGTTCTTTTATTTCTTTAGTTTCCTTTTCTTTTAGTTTTCTTCTCCCTTTCACAACCTTGGTAATTACTTGTAGTTTACCCAAAATTGTTTGAAACTAAAGTTCACAAATGAATTCGATCAACCATAGTTTTGTTTCAATAAGACCAACAAGTTTATATAAACATTTGGTCTAATTTGTAATGTGATAAAGAACTTTGATTGTGTAATTCTATAAATGGAATTTTGATTTGATTCATTTTTCACAAATCACTAACATTATTATCGATGTATCACCATTTTACTTGTAGATATTGCATATACAAACACTTATGTTTACCTTTTTTTTTTTTGTTGAAACCAGTGCATCCACCGTCGATAGCAGTGACTAATCCTTTTGCTGCAGGTGCTCTCCGAATAAGTAAATGACTGGCCATGAAATGTGCTCCATTCCCGTGAATACATTTACTGTATATACAAACAATTATGTTTATCTAATTTGAAAATAAATGAATGTATTTATTTAAATGTGTGTAATTGAGCCAAAATGTAATCTTCATGTATAATTATTAATTGCAATCAAAGTTTTGTATGTATAATTACACAAAATCAATATTTTATATCAAATTTCACAATAACTAATGTTTACATTTCATATTTATCCCTAAAAGAAAAGGTCGTAACTACCGACAAAGGAGATGCCAAAAGAAGAAAAAGAAAAGAAAATAAAAAATATGCTCTAAGGTTCTTGTTCTCTTTCTACATTTGGAATTTAGTTCTTATACTTTACATATTCAAACTTTAAGTGTAATTATTAACATTGTTAAAGTTCTTTCATTAAATTCGATAGTGTGACATTTTGAAATAAAAAATACTACTTAATAGCCTTGTAATAGAAAATTAGCGTAATGAAATTGAATTTAATATTGTAATTTTAATCAATCTAACAATTGAACCAAAAATTTAAATTACAAA
>CM025145.1:29489636-29506067 GCA_013467495.1 Gossypium gossypioides
CCCAAACCCTCCCACATTTCAGGCGGGCCTTCGGGCCGGGCCGGGTGGCCTGACCCATGAACAGGTCTAATCATAAGTAAAAATCATCATGCAAAAATCAAATCATTTGCGAAAGAGTTAATTACATTATATATTCCTAAATTATAATTTTTATTTTAAATTTATCTTCAAACTTTAAAATATTTTAATTATATCGTTAAATTGTTGAGATTATATTAATAAGGTATTTTCGTTACTAAAATCATTAATTTAACCATTAAATGAGATGTCGTATCTTGTGGGACATAGTTTAAAATGAAAATTTTAAAGAAAAATGAATATTGTAAAAATGGATGTTATAAACATCTTGGTTTTGAGGTTTTTGAAGCTTTTACAAAAAACTTTTTGCTCACTCTCATTTTTTCCAGTTTTGCTTTATTTTTAGTTTTTACTTTTAAAAGTTACGCATTAATGTATTACTTTCCTTAAATTTTTTATTTTAAATTAGGCTACATAATATTTGATGTGTCATTCAATGGTGTTAATAATTGAAAGACCTAATTGATATAACATTGATAGTTTAGTGATGTAATTAGAATATTTTAAAGTTTGAAAACCAATTTAAAATGATGGTCATAGTTTAGGGATATTTGATGTAATTAACTATTTGTGAAAAGAAAAACTTGGTGCACCTCTTATCCAACAGTTCTTACATTTGAGTTTTCAACTCTTTCAACTCTACTAGAGCCATTCTATAAGGTGCATTTGAGATAGGAGCAGCCCCCGACGTCACATCAATAGAGAACTCCACATCTCTGTTTGGCGGAATCCCCAATAATTCTTCTAGAAAGACATCTGAAAATTCATTCATAATTGGTATCTGTTTGAAGTCTTCCACCACCATCTTAGAATCCAGGATGTATGCCAAATAGACATCTCCACCCTTAACCAACAATTTATGTGCTGAAACTAAATTATTTTTGATGTCCTGCTTTGCTCCTGAGATAAACACCTTATTACCATTGGCAGATACTAACCATACCCCTCTAGACTTGCACTCAACTACTGCGTTATGTCTCGCCAACCAATCTAATCCCAATATAGCATCGAACTCATGAAAACTCAAAAGCATCAAATCTGCCAAAAGTACATGTCCACCAAAACTCAATGAACAATCCTTTACCACCCTATTTACTACAATACATTAGCTTAGAGGATTTGTGACTACCATGCTAAACTCTGTAGGGACAACTCTAAGACTCCACCTAGTCACAAACTTATCACAAGTATAAGAATGGGAAGACCCAAGGTCTATCAATGCATATATGCAGGTGTCAAATAAAGAGAAGTTACTGTAATAACGTCATGGGCTTCGACATCCTCTTATCTTTATGGGACAATCCTTCTTGTAATGGTTATGGGCTCCACAATTATAATATCTCCCAGTGGCCCTCTAGCATACGCCAGTATGGTTATTCCCGCAACTATTACAAACAAGAATTTTCATTCTTTAAGATTCTCCCATGCTGGCCATAGATGTCGCTTGGTGTACACTACGTTCTTGTTGGAAGCCTACAACTTGTGATTACTTTGCACGATCTTTTGAACCCATCATTAGACACTACGTCAGAAGCTACGCGCTTGTTCCTGATCTTATTTCTTTCTTGAATGACTGTCTCCATTCTTTGGGCCTTCACAGACAATGCAGCAAAATCTCTAATCTCAAGGGTAGAAAGTAGTACCCTTAATTCCTCATTCAAACCTCCTTCAAATCTAATGCACAATCCTTCCTCGTCTTGCACCAAGTCCTTGGCATACTTGCTTAACCTAATAAATTATTTCTCATACTCAAACATTGTCATTTTTCCTTTCTTGAGTTCCAAAAAATATGTCTTCATTTGCTAAAAAAAAAAGTCTGTTGATGAACTTTTCCTTAAACTTCTTTAGGTAAAAGTCCTAATTCACCTGATCTCTTAGGACTATGCTAGATACTATGTCCACCATTGATAGGTCTCATCTTCGAGCAGGGAGATGGCGCATCTCAAACTCTCAGTTGGGGAACACTGTAGCTTCTCAACTACCAACCAGACTTAAGAAAGCTAGTTCTCTACTCCAATTGGGTCATCCTCTTTATTGCCTTGAAACTCTTTGGCACCCCTCTTATGGATGATCTCTACTGGGTCCCATCTAGACATTGCTACAGTCAAAATTGAAGATGTGGGGTTTGCTGGTGGTATAACCTCTGTTGTCCTCACTGTCTCCTTTTGTCTCACGGACTCATCACAACGTCTATAAGATGAGATTGGGGCAGCTCCCATGTACTGGTCGAACAATTGCCCCATAACACCAATGCAGGGTTGCTTGCTAGTGAAGGGGAACTACTTTGTATTTCCTCCCCATCAACACCCTTGCATTTACTGACATTCTTCTTTCTTTGCTACAACACATATTTAGTTTGCAACACTATAAAGGTTTTAGCCAGATTTATGTAACAAGTATTGCGGGGTTTCTAACTGATAATGATTTTTGAGAATCAGTTAAACCAAGGCTTTGATACCAACAAAACTGTAACACCCCATGCCTGACCCGATCGTCGGATCCGGGTATAGAGCATCACAAGTTGACTCATTGGAGACACAAAACTCTCCCATTTTAAAACAACTTTCCATTTTGGTGGGTACCCCCTTTTCGTTTTCCCAACACGGTATTCCTATTAATTTAAGACTACACTTACTTGGAAGGATATTTAAAATGGTACCATTCTATATTTAAAAATACAAGAAAAAACATTTGGTGGCTTTTTAAACAATGTTTATAAATAAAAATAATATATATAGCCATCGAGGCTATTGATTAACATTCAAAGTATTCAAAATAACGTTTCAAGTACAAATTAATTTTTTTTAAATGGTGGTATCTAACAATTGTTCTAATACCCCCAACAATTACATGTTACCCACGAAAATAATAAGGCTCACAAATAGCGGCAGATTTGGATGTATCCCTTCAATCATCACGCTCAACCTAAGAACCTAAAAGTAAGAATAAATTGTGTAAGTTCATAAGAACTTAGTGAGTTCCTGCGGAAATTAATCCCATCATATTTCCTATTAGATAGTAATGAATGAGACTTAAGCTAACAGATAAGTTCACTATAATTGGCAGATACATCCCTCTGATCCATAGATCAGTTGACGGATACTACCGTGATCAAACTCAGCCTATCAACGGTCAACACTGGTTTTTAAACTCATACATGATCGTCACTAGTACAACTTCTCCGCAATACGCCACTTATGTGGACTACCATTTTATAACTGGCAGACTTATTGTTTACTCTTTCAAACAACATGCACTACCACATACACATTTTTCTCACATACTCCCTTTATTGTGCTAGCTTCTGACCTGGTTCTAAGAACCAATTTTTTTTATTGTATCTTCATATCTGCTCACCAGATTTATTTAACAAACATCACCTCCATATCCTCCTAACTTTCCTCCTTACTTGAACACATAGGTGTTCCCTCGCAAGATTGATTTTTCATCAACCATGGGTTGCATCAAAGTGTCATAATGGATGCAAAACATTTTATCATGTGTCTTCTTTTATTATTATACACAACATCCCTCTGGAACCTCTTTACATTAGTCTGGATACAGAGCTTGTGCGCCAAGGAATGAGTACTCATATGTATATACCAGGTTTTCTAGGTCTATTTAACTATATATAACCTTGTATACACTGACTCTTTGAATATGTTTCCTTAGACCTGAACACCATAGATAAATGATAGAGCCACTTACCTGGCTATACAATGATTAGGAGTAAATGAATTAATGCAAATACCAAACACAAGGTACAAAAGAACTCACTAGAATGCTTTACTCAGAGCTTTGTTTACTCTATCAGTTCCTTCCATTTAATATTGGGACTTTTTCTCGTTTCTTCAGCTAAAACAATAAAACAACTTCTTTAAAAATAAAAAATGACAAAAAACTCTACGATATAGCAAGAATTTGTAGACATGCAAATAGTTTATCGATAGAAGTTTCCATTATACCTAGTATTCAAAAAAATCCTACCAAACTTCTCTTACGTTAGCTTCTATCTATCTAGTAAAGCTTAAAGGAAGGTTTAAGATTTTACCAGCAGTCAACTAGCATAGAAGCTCTTCTAAGCTTTAACAGCTAAGACCTTCATTAGCAAAGACCTCTCCTGGTTTTTTCAATGATAGCAAAGTCTAGTGGAGAAGATGAATCATAATTCTTCTTTTCACTATGACACTATCCTATTTATAGATAACTCTCATCCAAATCTCAATCAAAGTTATCTTTAATCATTACTTGTTCTCGCACGTTTTCACTAATTAATCACATTTTACGAGACTCTCTAAGTTTCCTAATTACTGACATGTTGTCTTCACTAGGATGCCAGCTGACTTAAACGTATGCCACAAGCTATCATACTTACTTTAGTAGTAACACTAAAAACATGACTGACGATCTTATTAGCGGGAAAGTCTATCTAATAAGGTCCCTGCCCAAACTATGATATCGTCATCACTCGAAATGGTACTCCGTAGTATTGGTGAAGTTCTACAAAGTTCTCTGCCACGACATTTTCCAACCTTATCCGATCTAAGTCTCACAACTTAGGCGATCTTCACTGACGTAGTCTCCCAAACCAGGGTGTGACATGGTGAGTGATCTATCGTAATTTGATATGTCAAATTAAGCTTTCTAGAACACTTGATGAATTTGTTCTCAAGTAATTTACAAGTATTTTCTATGTTTTTTTGTTGATATTTAGGTTTTAGTATTAATGACCATTTTTATTTAGTTTTAATCCTTTTGAGACCCAAATTAGCAAAACGGTGCCATTGAGAGTCTGATGGTGTATTTGAATTTGTGCAGGGAGACAACTACGACCAAACCTTGAGGAAAACTGAATCTGATGTGGGTGTCACAACACTAATGACAAGATGTTGCGACACTAATTTCTATTACCTCATGGAGCAAAATTTCAATGAGAAACCAACCTGGAGTAGCTTGTCGATGTTGTGGTGACACTAGGTGTGCTGTGTCGTGACACCAAGCTCGAGGTCTCGACTCTAAGCCTTCGATGTTGTGACTGTAACATTCCTCCCCACGAAACCCTAGTGTTCAAATGATGTTTATAGAAGGAAGGCATAAAGAGTAAGTTTTGAGTGTGTGTTAAGTACAATAATTTGAAAAAGTATAAGAATACTTTGAGCAAGCCTATAACGCCCCGGTTCTGGTGGGCATAAGGTCCAGTGTAGTCTATGAAAAGTACTATTGGCAAATTGGTAATCGGTCAAGTGCTTTTTCTGGTGTATTATGGGGGCGGACACAGTTGTGTATTATGTGGTCAGGTAAATAGATACTAAAGGTATGATCCCACATCAAAATTAATACACCCTTTTCTCTATGATACTATATAGGTTAAGTTATAAGGTAAGTTGGTTAGGAACTAATCGAATGTGTACCAGGATAGTTTAAAAGGAAGGGAAAGTACTAAACTAGTTTCCTCGAAAGTTGTAGACCCTTGATAAGACAAGTCAGTAGTGACGCAACATTTGTCAAGTTCCAATAAAGACTTGGAATATTTTAATAGGTCTTCAAGTGGAAATGAGGGGAGTTCTCTTCTCTTTTAAAAATAATTGAAACCTAAGGCAAGAAGAATGGAAAAGCATTTTTCTCTAAGATGGATCTGAAACTTTGGATTTCCTCTAGAAATTTTTCCATGTCGATGTGAGTTTTATGGCTCGAAAAAAGTAGATCTGCATGAATGCCTAAAGAATTAAGGCTTTATTTATGGGTTAATTGTGTTTAAAATGATAGAAATGTTTTCCAAATGGATTTTTATTGTGTTCTTTTGTTTTAAGAGGCAGTGGTTGCTATAACTCATGAAAGGATCTTGGATCTAGAGCTCAAGCTACTATACATTCTTGTCAGGTGAGTCCCTAAGCCGATTCTCGTATGTGAGGTTGTATTTACAATGTTTTTATAAATAATGATTTGACCATGAATGTTAAATGTGTTGTAGATGCATTCGTGAGGAATCTTATAGGTGAAGCATGAGATGGACGTTCTAATGATGAAATAAGACTATATGAGTGCTTCTAGAATGCATGAAAGGATGCGGAATGAAATGTATGTTAATTTCTGTATGTTGTCAAAGCATGAAAGATATGTTAAGTGAGTCTGTGCCTATTTTCGTAGAGTCATCTAAAGGGGTTTTTAGGACTTTAAACACGTTTCTTTGAGGGAAAAGTCCATGGCAGCATATCGTGCAAGACCCTAACTGGTGAGTTATGGCATAATATGAAAAGATCTAAATGAAGGTTATTGTCTAATGGGGTTTTCTGCGTGACCCAAGACGATAAGGGGAAAACCTCAGAATAGGTGAGCTTAGGCGAATCCCTATCATGAACATGCCAAAAAAAGGAAGCCTTTGTGGCAATCTAAGAAAAAGGAAGCCTTTGTGGCAATCTAAGAAATGAAAGCCTTTGTGGCGATCTAAGAAAATGGAAACCTTCATGGCAAATCTTGTAAAGGACGCCTTTGTGGTGCACCCTAAAGAGTGGCCCTTATGGCAACCTTTTGAAGGAAATGCCTATGTGGTAGACCTTGAAGAAAAGAAATGAATTCCATAATGTATTCTGAAGAGAGGGAATTTTTAACGGACAAGGAAGGAACAATATAAAGGATGGATTCTTGATTTAGAGTCTTTGCGACAAAGAATAAAAGATATTCCCTCGCGGTGGGTTACAAAGGGATGTCCTCTATGGCGGATTGTATATAAAAAGTTTTCACGGCTCACACAAGACGAGGCTACTCCTGTGGCATGATTTGGTTAATCTTTCAAGAATAAATCATGAAGGATGCTTCCCGTGGAAGACTTCATACTCAGTGAAAGGCGTAATCCTTATCACTCATAAATGCAAATAGTGAGAACATGGCAAGATACTTGTTATGATTCATATTTGTGCAGAGATGGAAATTCTAAGAGATATAGTGAGGTAATGAGAACGTATTCTGAAAATGAATGTAAGCATGATATACTTGAGAAGAAGTATCGATCACCTGTGTGTGGATCTCATTCTGAAGTTTGAGGAAGTCATAGCTTGATGAATAGAGAATGAAAGTAAGGTTTCAAAACACTGACAAGAAGGAAATGGTCTTAAAGTAAGGTATGGTAACTATCGTAAAAAAAAAAGAGGTAGCTTTTGTTAGAGAATCGATGAAGAACTAGTGTAACAAGATGGTTCTTGAAACGTTCAATACGGCGTTCAAGTATGATTCAGGTAAATTGTGTTTGCTTCAGTAAGTTTCGTTGAACTTATCTTTGTGTGTTATGTTTCAGGTGGGTTTTAAGGGTTTTCGCTTACTAGGACGACGTCAGGGCTACGTCAAGGGAGTGGCGAGGCGGCTATTATGCACATAGAGCAAGTTGTTGGTGTGTTTGAGTCTAAGTTGTTTTGTAAAAGCTTTTTTCACAGAATAATTATCATAGACCAGGACATCAAATAAATCAATGGTTGTAAATAAACTCATTGTGTATATGAATTGAATTTTCACCTGGTTTACGTTTAAATATTTAACAAGAAAGTTGTAATTTAAACTATCGTAATTGAATAAATTTGTATGAATACAATTAAATTTCTTATATATTTGAGTAGTGACACCCTAGATTCGAATCATTAGATCGATTTTAGGGCATTACAGTGACTCCACTGCTACTGGTAGAAGTGAAAGAGCCAGTGCCATATCAAGGAAGTCATGACACCAACTAGTCTGTGTCATGACACTAGCTAGTCTATGAAGTGACATCAAGAACCCCCAAAATCAACATTTTGCCACTATTGAGGGTGTCGCGACACTAAAGTTAGGGTGTCGAGATACGCGACATTGAAGCTTGATGGGGTGAAAAATACTGTAAGGGAAATTTTGTGTCCAACACCAACTCATGTTAGCTCATGCACTCTAAGGGTATTCTTGTTAAATATTAAGGTTGTAACTTGGTTGTATGAAAGGAACACTTGATGCAATCATAAATGAGTCACCTTTAATAATCTTTTTAGTTTCTCTTTTATTTTTTTCACCATTTTTAGGTTTTGAGTTCTTTCCTTTCTTAGCTCAGTTGGTAGTTGTTAGTTTCTTTAGTTTTGTTGTAGGTTTAATTTTATTACAATTAGATACAAAAGCTCATCTTGTTATTTTGATTTCTCTTTAAAAGCATTTAATAGAGTTCAGCTTTGTGAACTTTCAAAAGTTTTAAAATCTAAACTTTGGTTGTGATTTCATCACTATTAGTGATGCTATGATCTCTAACAGAGAATCCCTCAAGATTTATTAAGACTTTCTCAATTTTACTATTTTATGTCTTCTTTAATAAATTATTCAGGCATAAATTTGATTGATAGACCTCAAAACCTATAATTGAAGCCTCTAGGTGAACACTTAGATAGGTGAGATCGAGAGGAGAGCCTATTATGAATCAATTTGATTATCTCGATTTAGTTTAATGAGATCGAAAGATAAATTAGACTAAATCGTATAATTGGGTAAAATAGTGACTGAAGCTAAAATTGGACTAATTAGGAGTTTGAGCAATTTAGATACCTAATCCAAGAATTGACTAGAAACATGGAAATTAATCAACCACTTTAGTCCATTGAATTGATATTTGTGCAGTTTTGTTGGCTTTGCAATTTAGTCCTTAGGTGTAGTTTAGTGTAATTAATCTATAATAATGATTTGTCGTACTATAATTCTTAGTGATTAGCTAGCTAGATTTAGTAATTACATGCATTTTCATTGTTACTCACTTTATCACCTAATCTCTCCTAGTTTGATCCTTGAAATGTTTTAAGTGTTCCATTGTAACACTTACAAATATTACAACTGACCTGTTACACTTATAGTTAAGCCGCCTTAATTATTGATATTTTGTGTTGATTATCTGCTCGACGTTCGTACATCGTGGTGCAGTCAAGTTGTTGGCGTCAAACTGTCCACAAATTAAACAAATTTCAAATCGAATTGGGTGTAATTAGATCTAGGGACGGTAAAACCTAAATCGTCTAATGGATTTCAAACCAATCCTCCTTGAATGGAGCATATTTTTTTTATTGAAAAGTGGATATAGGGCAGAATTAAGTTTGCTTGAGGAAGTTGATTTTCCACAATGTGAATCTTGCTTTGAAAGTAGGATGACTAAGTGATGTTTTAATGTAAAAGGAACGAGGTTCATAAAACCCTTAGAACTTGTGCACACTGATGTATGTAGCCATATGAATATTAGTGCACGAAGTGTTGATGATTATTACATAACCTTTATAGATGATTACTCCAGATATGAGTATGTGTACTAATACACTGCAAATGAAACTTTTGATAAATTGAAAGAGTTTTGTGCGAAAGTGGAGAAACAACTAGATCTACGCATAAATACACTTTTATTTGATTAAGGTGAGGAATATTTATCTTATGAGTTCTTAAATTACCTCGTAGAGAATGGAATATGATTCCAATTAATTGTGCCAGAAACTCCACAACAGAATGGCGTGGCAGAGAGAAATAATCGAACTTTTTAGACATGGTTCAATCGATGTTAAGTTTTTCATGGATGCCAGTTTCCTTTTGGGGATATACTTTACAAATGACTTGTTATATTTTAAACGATGCTCCAACTAAGGCCGTACCT
Source organism: Gossypium gossypioides (assembly GCA_013467495.1). Lineage (NCBI taxonomy): Eukaryota > Viridiplantae > Streptophyta > Magnoliopsida > Malvales > Malvaceae > Gossypium > Gossypium gossypioides. The sequence continues at coordinate 29,499,349 of CM025145.1, forward strand.
AAAACTGCATATGAATTATGGAAAGATAGGAAGTCAAGCCTAATACATTTTAGGATTTAAGGATGCCCAACCCATGTATTGAATAAAGATGTGAGGAAGTTGGATTCATAGACAAAGTTGTACATGTTTGGGGGATATCCTTAAGGAAAAAAGGTGGTTTGTTTTATAACCTGAAAGAGCAAAGGAATATAGTGTCAACTTATGCTACCGTCCTTAAGGAGAGTTATATGAAGGATTTTAAACCTTGAAGTAAAGAAGTACTCGAGGAACTTTCAGGAAATACATAAAAACTTATAAAAATGGTTCTAGAACCAACTCCTAATTGTAGACTTGCAAATGGTCAGCAACATAGGGAGCTTTGTCGTGGTGAAAGGGCCTCTCGTAGGCCTAAGTTGTTTCAGTCTTAAACACCGAGTTTGCCAAATAGGAAGATGATGACCTACTTACATTTGAGGAAGTGATGCCAAGTGATTTGTACAATTGGGGTCAATATTAGGGTTGGAATTACTTCTTTGTGTAAAGGTAGATAGGGATTGAGCCAATAAGTGATCCGGGTAATTGGTGAATAAAATCATTCTTTGAGCGAGGCTCCGCAGATGTAGGAATGGGGAATCCAAACCATGTTAACAAATATCGTATGTCAATTCTCTCTTTATTTATCTCTTTGGCTCACTTGCATTTTGAACTAATTGTACAGACTCTCTAATTCTGCCCAAATTCTATTCTAACAGTAGTTAGAACGAAACTATTTTTTAAATGGTTGTTGACCACCCATAATACTTACATCAATAATGGAACATAGTGCAAACCGAGGGCTTTTCAAAAATCTATCTTCCTTTTAAAAAGCTTGATGGTGACTATTTTGGACATACTCTATTGCATCAAGAAGTGCACTCCGCCTAAGAACTGAATGGATGAAACACCTTCAATATATTTCGTTATGATGATTCCTTGCAATAGTTCAAAGTACTCATTTTCTATCAATCCAGTCCCATGATTGTTAACTGAAAAAACACCCAAAGTTTATCCTTGCAAGAAACTCGAGTACCACCCTATGGATCCATCACCATAGTATAGTCTTTAAGGGAATCATAATCTATTCGCCTTACATTTTTAGTAGCTCTACCCATCTTCATCGGAATAAGTGGCTAACTAGTTTTGTCGATATTTCCAAAATCCATCTAACCGAAATAAAAGGTTTTTGAATCAATACAAAATCATATTACAAGTCAAATGCAAATTTTTATTAATGATAAATTCTTATATTTATTACTATTTTAAGTTTAAAGTGTGATTTGGCCCATTGTTTATACCACTTGTATTATTTTGATACAAAAGTTTTTTTTTGCTCAGATTAGTACCTAGACTTACATTTCGTTAACCGGTTTAGCCTAATGAAATTAAGAGAAATTAGCAAAAATGTGGCACCTATTAGAATTTGTCGTGTGGCTCTTCCAGCAAATTAAAATGCGAGGAAATATATAAATTTTCAAAAAAAATTAAACAATTTTAAAAATTTCCATTGACTTTTACCATCGTTGACAAAGCATTGACCGATTGATGTTTTCAATACCATTAACATCGTTTAACTGAATTGGTTAATAGAATCTAACTTTAGATACCAATTTGAAAAAAAAATTTAAATATAAAAGTGAAAAAATTTATATTATTTTTGTTGGGTTAAACCCAAATTATGCAACGAAGAAGAACGGAAAATGAGAAAATTGGGCACAAGTATTTATGTGGAAAAACCCATCCGAAGAGGATAAAAAACCACAGGCAAAGAAAGCTTCACAAAAATTGACAAGTATTAACTAGTATTACCTCTCGGCCTCTACTACTTAACTAATTGACAAGTACATGCTTATCGTTCAACCTCACTTTCCTGACTAGATAAATCCACGATTTACTTCGTAAACTTATGCCTCGACCTCATTTATCTTAAATTACTTTTTAGGGTCGTCAATCTTAGGTTTTAAGGGAAAGGATGGTAGAATTTTGGTCGTATTTGAGTATTAGGTAGGTACAGGTTGAAACATTAATAGTGCAGTCACATGGACTTCAAAATGGCGATGACCCAAAAAGAATTCCAAGGAGGCCAAGTATTGCCTAAATTATAGGACCAAAACCAATTCCACTTACCCATTTTTACTAGAAAAAATTAAATCGGCAATTATCCCCTATTAAACTTAGCAATCCTCAACCAACTAAATCTAAAAAAATTGACCCCAAGATTACTGAATAAAAATCAGCTAATTTATCTCCTTGAAACATGCTTTAATCGTTCCTCTTATTGCTAAAAATATCAATTAAAACCATCACTATTTGACCACCCAATGATCGACCATGCATAGAAAGAACAAAGCTAACTTCGTTGATAAAAATAGAAAGGAATACTCATTCTTCCTCACACCAAGGGACGACATAATAAGGGAGAGGGAATCAAGGTAACTTCCTTGCTAAATATAGCAAGGAAGCAACCACTCCAGCATATAAGGGACGGCATAATCAAGGAGATTATGGGGGATGTGTTTACTATTTTTGGTATAGGAAGTTGAGGATCTTCAAGTATAAATAGAGTATTCACTTTATTCATCAAGGACACCAATTGTTTTCACATATTCTTTCTTAAGTGTTCTTGCCCTACTCATGGCTTGCTTAACACTTTCATTCCATAAAATAAGGCAATCACTTGCTGAAATGATAATAGCTAAGAGGTTAACTTGAAGATATTTACGTGATTTTAACTTAAAGGTGAGGAGGAAAGCCACCATGGGAAGCCGCAATACACATGACCGTGTGGAAGCCCGTGTCCCAGGCCGTGTGCACCTAAATGAATCGTAAACATCAAGTTTACCATTTCAAGATTTCTTGGACATAGTCATTAGACCTATACAAAATACCATTAAACATGCTCAAATCATGCTAATTCAACCATCTTAAGTGCCTAACCAATGTACCCTCAATGGTCCCACAAGTATACACACTTATACAATAATATAAATCATCAACCAAAAACATGTCAATTCACCCAACTTAAACTTCTAACCAATATGCCTATCATAGGCACCCCAATTTACAACAATTCAATATAACCTATTAGTCATACATATGCTAAAAGGTTGTACCAAGGACATCTTCCAATATTCATATATCACAATAAGTTTTCAACTAAACATTTACCAAATGAACACCAAGATCATTGTAGTGATGCTCATGTTATCAACTTGCACTAAGGCACACACTATATATTTACATACCAAAACAAAAGTAATGACATAACTAGCCTATTACATGCTATATAATTCAAAATAAACATTCAAAAACTACCAAAATCGGATGGATAGTGTGACGTGAGTGCTGATTCGATCGTCCAACCTTCAAAAGTATCTACAAGAAATAGAAATTAACACAAGTAAGCTTATTGAAGCTTAGTAAGTTCGACGGATAAAAATAATAAATCTTACCGAAGTAAATATAACAATTTAATTAAATATAATTCAATAGAAAATGTTTCATGTCATCCACAATTTCAAACTGATGAATTACATCATTCAAATCAAAGCTCAATAATAATTTTCAGAAAACATAAATGTCCACAACGGAGTCAATTCAAGATGTCAAGTACATATCATGCCATTCAAAGTAATTGAACAAGTTATAATACAATAGTTTACGACCTGATGAATGACTTACAGATATGAGTAAACAATTAATCCAACCAAAACATGTCAAACGCTCAAGAGAGCTAATCCAACCGATAACACGCCCCGACACTAAGTGCTTAGCCTATAGGTTATACATCCGCCCCCATAACACGCAAGAACAAGATAGTATAGCACGAGGGTTCGACACAAATGGTGAACCTCAGTATACTTGGGAAAAATATATAAAGTACACCACACCAATCTCCACACCAATCCTTGCATAACACGACGTCATTCAGTTGTACTCTATCTCGCGTTCATCCGGCCTAAGTATCGAAATTTAATAACGTTTTTCCAAACAACTTTACATCATCAATAGAACAATTAATATCCAATATAAGTTAAATTAAATTAAATTCATATCATCATAAAATTCATATAGATATTAAATTAAAAACCGAACGAACTTACCTTGATTGAATTGTAATAGTTGTAGAAGTTCAGGGACTATTCTACAATTTTCCCTTTTTCATGTAAGTCAACAGGGTCTTGATCTAAAATGTAAAATTTCACAATTATTAGCTTACATTTCATATTCCAATTTATTCTACATTTTATACCCTTTTATTTTTAAAATTTACACAATTGTCCCTAACTTTTACAACTTTTACAATTTAGTCCCTTAACCCGAAAATCATCAAATTAACCATTTCTAAAAACTTAACATACTAGCCAAAAGTTCAAGGCTTCTAAACAGTCCACAAAACACTTCTTAATCATCAAACTATCCATGTGATTTTAATAATTTAATCCTTAATTCAAAAACTAATAAAATTACTTCACAAAACAACTAAATACCACAAACAAAGCTTCAAACACATAATTATCATAAAAAAACAACCAAAATTCATCAATGGAAACTTCTAAAATTTTAACAGATTCAGAAACGAAGGTACAGGCTAGCTGAACCTAGTTGCAATGATCTCAAAAACATAAAAATTATAAGAAATAGGTGAGAATTGAGCTCACATGCACTAAACAGATGAAAACGAAGCTTGGAGCCCTCCTTTAATGGTGTTTCGGCAAGAATATGAAGAAATGGAGAACAAAGTGTTTATTCTTCAAGTAATTTGTTTTAATTTTGTAAAAATTTACAAAATTGCCATTAACAAAGTTTCTTTCAATTTTTCTTTAAATTTTCACTCCATTTCCATCCATTATCTAATAATAAGGTCTAATTTCCATATTGGCCCTCCCACATTTATTAGTTAAGCTATTAAATAATCTAAATGCAATAATTACTAGGTTTTGCTCCTTTTACAATTTAGTCATTTTTTCTTTAATTAGCTATCTAAACGTTAAAATTTCTTAACTAAATTTTAATACGACTTTAACGACTTTGTAAATATTCTATAAATAATATTTATGGGCCAACACGATGAAAATTTATGGTCCTGAAACCACTATTCTATCACCACTGAAAAATGGGTTGTTACATTTGTTGACCTTAGGGGCCAAAAGAGGCCTAAGGGTGAGCTAATATACTTTATGAGCGTGCAGGTGATCTATCATAATTCGGTGTAGCAGATTAAGCTAGTTTTTGCGCTTTAGAAACTTTAAGATAAACATTTTAGTTAAGTTTTAATTACATTTCCGTAGGTTTAGTTAAGTTTAATAAAATGTGTAATTTGAGTCTTTTGTTTTCCTTAGGGGTCAAATGAGGCCTAAAGGTGAGGTAATATACTGTGTGAGTGTGCAAGAGACCATTAGAAGGTATACTAACTCAATACTGGTTACTAGGTTACAACACGGAGCATTGGATGTCACAACATAAGGAGCAAAATACAAGAATTCCAAGATTGCCTTCAATGTCGCAACACAACTTGAGGATGTCGCGACATACCCCTAAAGATACCCTGAAAATAAGCATACTGCCTTTGATGTCACAACACAGGACCTGGTGTGTCACGACATCACCTCTGCGCATGATATAAATACGAGCCATGGTTGTTTTGGTCCGTGCAATCAAATGTTAAACATGAAGATGACATTTAACTTAGGGTTGAGGACGATGGCAACCCTAAAGTCTATAAATAGGCTCATGTAGCACTTTTTAAAGACACTTGTCAGATTGTATAATTTTCTCTTTAGGTTTAGTCTTTCATTTTTCTATTTTCTTAGGTTTTAGAGTTTATTTCTATTCTTGTTATTTACTTTTGAGGAGAAATCAGATTCTGGAAGTACTGTCAAACTCTATAAGGATTTTCTACTTAATTTCAATACAAAATAGGCTTATTCTAAACTCTATTCTTAATATGTTCTTTATGTTCATTCTTTCCATCAAGTTTATATCGTTTATTAGATTCATGAGAAACTAATCCTCCTTTGGGGGATTAGTGAGTGGGGGTATGAATAATTAACTATTTTGTAGGGATTTTTAATGGATCAACTGTTTAGGAGAGGAAGAATGTAAACCCTAGGCCATACAACCCTAGGAAGTCATCAAGGTGGGAATTAACCTAAATTTGGTATGGCCTATTCGTAAACACCTTAACTCTGAATCAATTTGGACAGTAAGGTCAGAAGATAAGTAGTTCTTGTCGACTCGGTACTTTAGTGAAAGAATCAAAAGATCCTACTGGAGTATTGACTAGTTGATTGAACAAGAAAACCTGAGACGGAAGTTGATTATAACTACCAAAGCGAGCTAATCATCCATGCCTAGATTTGATAAATATTTGATTATTTGATTTCTTGTTTTTCATTTATTTACTCTTCATTTATTTACTTTCTTATTATTTTTAGTATATTTTATCAAACTCGTTCTTTCAATTCTTAGTATTATAATTTGATTAAAGTACTAATTAGATCTATTTATATTTATATTAGGATTGATTTAATTCACACCTCCATTTGCTATGACCCTCAGAGTACTTACTTATTCCATTGTAACTATATTAATTACAACCTGACTCGTATACTTGATGTAACAGCCCGATTCTAGGCCTAGTCGGAACAGTGGTTTCGGAACCACAAATTCGACGAGGGAAAATATGATTATCATTATATTTT
>CM025145.1:29599208-29617671 GCA_013467495.1 Gossypium gossypioides
TTGTCCGAAATGTCCGGTAATGCCTCGTAATCCTGTTCCGGCAACGGTTCGGGGTTAGGGGGTGTTACAGTTAGAGTTCACAATAGAAAGAAGTGGTTGGTCAAGTTTTAGATTTGGATAGTTTGGACGTTAGAGGTGAGGAGAGAATTCATAATCCAGAAGCAACAGAGGTCACAAAAACTTTGTTGTTGTTCTATGATGACACAGACAAGTTCATAAAGATTTCGTCAACATTAGCAGAAGAGGAAAAAGAAGACTTGGTTCAGTGCTTGAGAAAGAATTCAGACATTTTTGCGTGGTTAGCTGCATGCATGCCTGGTGTAGATCCTCAAGTGATTGTTCATAGGTTAAATATATCTTTCCAGATCAAACCAGACAAATAGAAAAAAAAATGATTTGCACCACACGTCATAGAGGTCATTAGGCAAGAGGTAGCAAAGCTACTTTTAGCAGGGTTCATTAGGGAAATGGCGTACCCAGAATGGGTTTCGAATGTTGTGATGGTGAAAAAGACTAATGCAAAGTGGAGAATGTGCATTGATTTCACCAGACTTAATAAAGCTTGCCTTAATGATAGTTTTCTTCTACCCTCAATTGATAAGCTAGTGGATACATTCTCAATTTATAACCAAATTTCCATGGCTCCAAAAGACCAAGATAAAACAACCTTTATCATGGAAGAAGGTTTATTTTGCTATAGGGTTATGCCCTTCGGGCTGAAGAATGTAGGTGCAACCTACTAAAGATTAGTTAATAAGATTTTCAGAGAACAAATTTGTCATAATGTTGAGGTTTATATTGATGACATGTTGGTAAAGAGCTCTACTTTGTGGGGGCATATTCAGAATTTTTCAAAGGCTTTCACTGTTTTGAATGCTCAAAACATGATGTTCACTTTTGGTGTGAGAGTAGACAAATTCTTAGGCTTCATAGTTTCAGAAAGGGGCATAGAGGTGAACCTTGAGAAGATTCGGGCCATTCTAGATATTACTCTCTCAAATACTATCAAGGATATTCAACGCCTAACAGGGAGGGTGGTTGTGCTCACAAGTTCATCTTTAGGATGACAGGTAAGTGCTTACCATTTAAAGCTTTAAGAAATTTTAACTGGACAGAAGAGTGACAAGTTGCTTTTTAGAATCTCAAGCTATATCTCATATCCTCACCACTTTTGATGCCACCACGTGTGGGGGTATCTTTATCTTACAACCTCAGAGGTAACGATGACAGCAATTTTGATTAGAATAGAGGGGTTTGTCAATTTCTAGTGTGTTATGTTAGCAAGGTGTTATAGAATGGTGAACAAAGGTATTCAAAGATAGAAAAGCTCATTTTCGCTTTAATAGTGACAACTCGCAAGTTACGACCTTACTTTCAGGCTCATTCTGTGATTGTCATGATGAATCATCCTATCAAGGATATTATGTCTATAGTGGATACTTTAGGTAGAAGGACCAAATGGAGAATTGAACTGATAGAATTTGGAATAGAATATGCCCCAATAACAATGATCAAGGCTCAGATCCTAGCAGATTTCATGGTGGAATGCTCTTTCGACAAATCATTACACCCTGTAGGTAATTTTTAATCTCAAACACTATCACTCACATAAATGATACGGTAGCATGTCACACAAATTATTAGAATTTTAATTGATAAATACTTATTTTGTCTTATAATTTTTTATTATAAGTATACATTTGGCTCTAAAATTTTTTTCTATTGATTACACAAGATGTAGTAGTTAGCTCATCACAAAGGCAAACAAGTTCAGCTGCAAAGCCAAAGTGTTGGAAAGTTTATGTTGATGGCTCGACAGCGAAGACCGAGTCAGGAGCGCGTGTTCTTCTTGTGGATCCTAATAAAAATGAGTGGCAATATAGGCTATCTTTTAGTTTCCAGGCATCTAATACTGCTGCAGAGTACGAAGCACTAATTTCAAGATTACAATTGGCTCTACAGTTAGGGGCAAGGAAACTGATCATACACATTGATTCTTAGCTCGTGGCAAAGCAGATGAATGGGGAATATTAAGTAAAAAAGCCAAGCTTGAAGAAATATCACTCCATCGCAACTTAACTACTCACTTAGTTTGATAAGACACAAGTTAGACAACTATCTAGGATGGAGAACGCCAAAGCTGATATTTTATCAAAGTTAGCATCCTCTATTACAATTGAGCAGAGAGGAAAAATTTTGTTAGACTATAGAGATGTCCCAAGCTGTGACAGCCAACAAGTTCTCAATCTGACCTAAGAAGAAACGTGGATGACCCCCATCATACAAGCTTTACAAGGGGAAATTCACCACTTTAATAAGAAAGAGCTCGCTAAATTACAACATAAAGCTGCAAGGTATGAGATTATTATTTATATTTCAAATATCTATTTATTTTCAAGTTATTCAACTCTCAGGCAATTAAAACCATTTATTCTATCACCGTAAAGCTGCAAAACATATGCTCATGTACAACGATCACCAGCGGAGCCTCCGCAAATAATGTTTGGCCCTTAGCCATTTGCAACTCAGAGAATAGATATTTTGGGCCCATTTCCAATAGCCATAGCTCAGAAGAAATTTATAGTTATAGTTGTGGATTATTTCACTAAGTGGATAGAAGCTGAATCTCTAGCTACAATCACAGAGAGACAAATAGAGTATTTTCTTTGGAAATCCATTATTTGTAGGTTTGGCATCCCACACTTGATTATAACAGATAATGGAACCCAATTCCAAGGAAAATTCAAGAATTTTTGTAAGGACCTATAGATTGCTCTTGTTCAAAGCTCTTTAAAGACTCCCCAAACAAATGGTCAAGTAGACGCAATGAATAAAAAGATCTTAACAGCTCTAAAGAAAAAGGTTGATGAGGCTAAAGGTGCTTGGTTAGAAGGGTTGTCAGGAATTATTTGGGCCTTGCAAACCGTACCTCATACAACAATTGGGGAAACAACATTCTCACTTGTATATGTGGCAAAAGTAGTGGTCTCTGCTAAGATAGGCCTGCGATCTCACAAAACAACTTATTTTGATGAGAGTGCCAACTAGGAGGCCATTCGACTCAACTTAGATCTTATTGATGAAGTTAGGAAGACAATAGAGATTAGAAATGTTGCACGAGCCTAACAAGTTGCTCGATATTATAATTCTAGAGTCAAGAACAAGTAGTTTCAAGTAGGTGATCTTGTTGTAAGAAATACTAAAGCCAGTTTTCCAGCATCACAATAAGGAAAAATGACCCCAAATTGGGAACGACCCTACAAATTGGTAGAAAAGATAGGTTATGGAGCTTACAAAATAGAAAAAATGAAGGGTCCTGTTCTACCACATACATGGAATGCGTGCCACTTAAAGAAACATTATATAAGAATGATCTATCATTTTTCAATAAAGATACACCATTTCTGTACTATTTTATAACACATTCAAAATATAACCACAAGATATATATATATATATATATTTCGTAATTTAAACACATCCAATACATTTACAAACATAACTACGCCATATGAACTTACCAGGCAAAAACGACAACAAGCAAAATGTCGAGGACTAAATCGTAATTTTTTTTCATCTATTATCTACCGATTGGTCCAAATCTTGATCTATACGATAATTCATTTCAATTTATCAGTTTCAATTACCTTATAATAGTTTATTTTATGCATATGACCGTTCAATTTCATTTTACAAAAATTTCCTAAATTTTTGCATTTTATTCAATTTAATCCTTAAAATTGAAACAATCATAACTTTCATATTTAAGCCCCGTTTTTCAATCTGATTTAAATCGCATCCTTCTACAGCCCTCTAATGTCTATAATTATAGAAATTTCATGTCAAATTTAGAATATTTACATTTTAGTTTCTATGATCAAAACTAGCAACTTTCACTTTACAAATTAGTCCTTTTTTATTTCTATGTTTATAAACTAACATATTAACACCAAAAGCTTCAAAATTCATCAATGGAAACATTTAAAATCTTTAACAATTTTACAAATTAATAGTCGGGTTAGTTAAATCGAGCTAAATCAAGCTACAACAATCTCAAAAATATAATATTTTACGAAAATTGGGCTTGGTTTAGCTTACCAAGCAACGGAAGAAGCTTGGTTGAATTTTCCGGCTTTAACAATAGTGGATTTGGTGGAGAAAGGGGGAGAAAGATGAAGGAAATGGTCACTTACTTTTTTTTATGATATAATATCCTTTTAATCAATTTTAACATTAAAAATTAACATATATTCCACTAATTAATAAACATTAACTGTCCATGCTATTACATTATATCCTAATTTCCATTTTAACCCTTGAACAATTTCTATTTAAGCCTTTTAACTAATAAAAATTAATAGCGATTAACTTTTATGATTTTTATGATTTAGTCATTATACCTTAAGTACTAATTGTTCAACAAAATTAGCAAACCAAAAATCAATATAACACTATAATAGACTCATAAATATTAATAAATAATACCTATTGACTTGATCATCTAAAAATGAGATTTCGAAACTACCGTTTGCAGCAACACTGAAAAACGGGTTGTTACATAATATATTCTCTTGATTCTTCTAATATCTCTTATGTGTTGTATGTCATAGGGAGGACTACTTCACATGAACTTGAAGGTCCATTAGTTCTGATCATGCTTAGTTGTATGGATTTTTGTTATTACTATGTCTTGCTAGCAAATGGGAATTTGATAGTGTACATGCAAGCACATTTGTTATCTCAATGTATGAAATTGTATTTTGATTATTGATTCTAGTTAGGTTATTTAGGTTGTATTTTCATTGTTTTGCTTGAGGACAAGAAAATGGTTGAGTATGAGGGTTTATTAAGTGTCCATGTTTCATATATTTTAGGCCCATATGTTTAGCATCTTACTCAATACTTAAGTGAAATATCGCATATTAGCTTATCATAAATGTTTCTTGTCTCATTTACATTCATTTATCTTTTTAGTTACTTATGCTTTATTTTTATAGGATTTTGATAATTGATATTTAATTAGGTGTTTTCGAACTTGAACCAAGTATTTGGGAGGCTCGGGTTTGAAGTCTATTGAAAGCTGTTAGAGTTGAGTGACTCGAACCCTTGTTCAAATAAAATACAGTGGTAAAATAAAATAAAAGTAAAATCCATATAGAACTATACTTTTTTTAATTTTACATTGATTAGAATAAGATTTTTCAACCTATAAATAGATGTAGTCTAAACTCCTATTGTATCATTCGAATTCGACATTAGTGAATTTTCTTCTCCTCTACCCGTGGTTTTTCCCAAAAGGATTTTTCACGTAAAATCTATGTGTTTTATTTTTTTCTTATAGCTTTGCGATCGTTTGATATTGTCATTATTGATGCTAGTTTTTATAAACTAGTATCAAGAGCTTTTCGGGTTGCTTGTCTTGATCACGATAATAGCGACATTGAAGTATGATATTTCGATATCGGATTGCAACACCAAATTTGCATTGTGGCAAATAAAGATGCAGACAGTTCTTGCACAAATGGATTTATAAGATGCCCTGCTAGGGATAGATAAGATGCCTTTGACATTGACGAATGAAGAGAATAAGCATAAAGATTGAAAGGCTTTAATGCAATTACATCTGCATTTTTTGAATGAAATTCTATAGGACGTGATGAATGAGAAGACCGCTGCTACATTATGGGAAAAGCTGCAGCATCTATGCATGTCTAAAACCCTAACTAGCAAGTTGCATATGAAGCAGCATCTTTATGCTCATTGTTTGGAGGAAGGTGTGTCTGTGCACGAACACTTAACTGTGTTTAAATAAATTCTCTTAGACCTAGAGGCCATGGAGGTTTAGTATGATAAAGAAGATTTAGGGTGAATTCTATTTTGTTCATTGCCCCTGTCTTATTCAACCTTTAGAGATACAATTTTTTTATAGCCGTGAATCTCTCACAGTTGATGAAGTTTAAACTTTCTTAACCTTGTATGACAAAATGAAACCTCTTGTGGTTGGATCTGACTCTTAGGGAGAGGATCTTATTATTCGTGGGAGACAAGAATGAAATATTGATAATAATTATGGGAGGACACAAGAACGAAATCCTCGCAGTAAATCTAAGGGTAGATCGAGATTTTCAAACAAAGGTAAAACCTGTAATTTCTACAAGAAGAAAGGACACATTGAATTTGAGTGTTATAAGTTACAGAACAAGATCAAAAGGGAGGCTGCGAATCAAAAGGGAAAACAACCAGAACAATTCTATGAAACTGATGTTGTAGAAGACTACAACGATGATGAACTCCTAGTTGCTTCTGTCGAAAATCTAAAGTGAGCGAGGAGTGGATCCTCGATTCTGGTTGCACCTTTCATATGAGTCCCAATCGAGACTGGTTTACAACATATGAAATAGTGTCTGAAGGTGTTGTTTTGATGAGAAATAATATTCATGTAAAATTATAGGTACTGGCACGATCAAAATTAAGATGTTCAATGAAGTCGTCAGAACACTTACTGGCATATGACATATACCAGAATTGAAAAGGAATGTGATTTCATTGAGTACTATTGATTCAAAAAGGCACAAGTACACAGTTGAAACTAGGGTTTTAAAGATTAGTAAGGTTTCCCTTGTTGTGATGAAAGGGCAAAAAAAAAAAAACTGCTAAGTTATATGTTTTGCAAGGTTCTACTGTTACTAGTGATGCAATAGTCGTTTCCACTTTCTTGTCAGATGATGATGTTACTAGACTTTGGCATATACGTCTAGGGAATATGAGTGAGAACGACATGACAAAATTAAGCAAATGAGGACTTCTTGATGGATAAGGCATTAACAAATTGAAGTTCTGTGAGCACTGTGTTTTTGGGAAGCAAAAGACAGTTCGATTCACCAGAGGAATCCATAACATGAAGTGAACACTGGTTTATATTCATTCTGAACTTTGGGGACCACCCAGAGTGCCTTCGAGGGGTGGCGCTAATTATATTTTGATGATCATTGATGATTTTTTCCAGAAAAGTTTGGGCATTCTTCCTAAAGTAGAGAATGATGTGTTTTCCATGTTTAAGGCTTGGAAAACTATGATAGAGAAGCAAATAGGAAAATAGATAAAACACCTCCGCACAGATAATGGCTTGGAATTTTGTTTTGATGAGTTTAATGAATTGTGCAAATCAGAAGAAATTGTAAGACACTTGACGGTTCGTCATACTCTACAGCAAAACGACGTTATAGAACGGATGAATAGAACAATCATGGAAAAGGTTCGATGTATGTTTTGAATTCTTGTAAATCGAAGTCATTTTGAACTGAAGTGGCATCTACTGTATGTTTTTGATTAACCGATTTTCGTCTGTTGGCATTGAGAAAAGACCCCACAAGAGGTGTGGTTTGGTAATCCTGCCAATTATTCTGATTTGAAGAATTTTGGTTGTTTTGCGTATGCTCATGTTGATAATGAGAAATAGGAACCTATATCCATTAAATGTGTTTTTCTTGGTTATAAGGCTGGTGTTAAAAGGTATAAGTTTTGATGAAACTACTATGCTACCTAACTTATCTCTCAAAGTCTCTTTTAATAAAGACCAGCAAAAGCAAGTGGAACTTTAGGTTAATCTAGGATCTACAATAAAGTCTACTTTTCAAGTTAGTATAGAAACTCAGAGTAGAGTTGCTTCTTCACCACAATATTCTATTACCCAGAACAGGCCTATAAGAGAAATTAAACCTCCAAAGAGGTATACTGAGGCTGATCTAGTTGCTTATGCTTTAAATGTGGCAGAAGATATAGATGCAAATCAAGTGCCATCTACTTATTCTGAGACAGTTAGCTGTAAAGATTCATGAAAGTGGATGATTGTCATGTAAGAAGAGATGAAACCGCTCTATAAGAATAAAACATAGGATCTAATGAAGATTTCTAAAGGTAAAAATGTTGTTTGTAAATGGATGTTCAAAAAGAAAGAAGGAACTCCAAGAGTTGGAAAACCCAGATATAAAGCAAGGCTGGTTACAAAAGGTTACAGTTAGATTCCAGGTGTAGACTTCACAGATGTGTTTTCTCCAGTTGTGAAGCATAGTTCTATTCGAGCCTTGCTTGGTATTATGGTCATGTATGATTTAGAGCTTGAGCAGTTAGATGTAAAAAACAACATTTTTGCATGGAGAACTTGAGGAAGATATTTACATGCAACAATCAGAAGTTTTTATAGTCTTAGAAAAATAGGACTATGTTTGCGTGCTGAAAAAGTCCCTTTATAGCTTGAAACAGTCTTTAAGGCAGTGGTACAAGAGGTTTGATTCTCTTATGACTACTTATGATTTCAAAAGAAGTAGCTTTGACAATTATGTTTATTTTAAGAAAAACAGTGATGGTTATTTTGTGTATCTACTCATTTATGTTGATGACATGTTGATAACAGCCAAAGATAAATGAGAGATAAGAAATGTCAAAGCCCAACTTAGTAAAGAATTTGAGATGAAGGTTTTGGGAGCAACAAAAAAGATACTTGGGATGAAGATTCTCAAAGATAGAAAAGCATGTAAATTGTACTTAAGTCAGAAAGGGTACATTGAGAACATTCTTCGCAGGTTCAATATGCAGAATGTTAAGCCTGTTAGTACTCTATTAGCAGCCCACTTTAGACTTTCATCGGTTTTGTCTCCACAATCAGATGATGAGATTGACTACATGGCACGTCTTTTATATTCTACTGCAGTAGGATCTCTTATGTATGCTATGGTTTGCTCACGTCTAGATTTATCATATGTAGTTAGTGCAATTAGTAGATACATGGCGAATCCTAGTAAAGAACACTGGAAAGTAATTCAGTGGATTTCCAGATACTTATGAGGTACTACTAATGTTTGCTTACAATTTGGAAGAACTAGAGATGGATTCATTTGGTATGTTTATTCTGATTTTCCTGGAGATCTTAATAAAAGAAGATCTTTCATCGGGTATGTCTTTACTACTGGAGGTTGTGTAATCAATTGGAAAGTCACTTTGCAAACTACAGTTGCTTTGTCTACTACTGAAGCTCAGAACATGACGGTTATTGAGGTTTATAAAGAAGCTATTTGGTTAAAGGGACTCTTTGGTGAACTTAGTATAGACCTTCAGATTAGTACAGTGTTTTGTGATAGTCAAAGTGTATCTTCCTTACGAAAGATCAAATGTTTCATGAGAAAACAAAGCACATTGATGTTCTATATCATTTTGTGCGTGATATTATTGCTCGTGGAGATATTGTTGCGAGCAAAGTTAGTACTCATGAAAATTCTGCAGATATGATGACTAAGTCACTTCCTATAACCAAGTTTGAGCATTGGTTGGACTTGGTTGGTGTTAATTGTTGAAGAACACCCCTTAAGGGGTTTCGTGGAAGAGGTGAATAACTTGTTCGTTGAGAGTTTGTGGTGAAGAACTTTTTCGTTGAGAATTCGTGTCAAGGTGAAGATTGTTAGAATTGAGTGACTCGAATCCTTGTTAAAATAAAATATAATGGTAAAATAAAATAAAATTAAAATCCATATAAAACTATACTTTTTATTATTATTTTACATTGATTAGAATAAGACTTTTCAATCTTACTACACTTTATCTATTTGACATTGCCACCGTGCCCCAATACGGCTTTGTTGCCTTGACAAAATTCTCAGCATTTTGAACAAGTTCCGATGGTGTTTTGGTCTTTTAAGGGTTTTATGAACTCAAGCAAGCTTTTTTTAACCTAGTTTAGGTCAATTAGGAAATATAAATATCATATTTTTAAAGGGAGTTAATACCTTTTGACAATTTTCTGACTTTATAGTTATTTTCTTGTTCCTTCCGTTTTTCTGACTCTATCATTTTCTAAACTCCCTTTTCTAGTCAAAGGATTATTTAAGTTTCATTCTATAAATTTGTGAGACTTAATTTGTGCTTAAATTCTTTTTTTTTTCTTTAGTATTTGTGCATCTTTCGTTTAAATTACAATTGTTCAGGTTTGTTGAATATTTCACCAGTATTTGATAGCTTAAAATGATTGTCTTGTCAATTAGAATGGATTAAAAAATTACAAATTTAATTAAATTTGTAATTTTTTAATCCATTCTAATTCTACTTACAAACTGCATAATTGTTTATGTCGTAGTTTATGATTATATGGTGTAGAATTGTGATCTAGCTTAAATGAACCTTGTGGAGGTGGTTTGTTAGTTAGAATTAGGTCTCTCTCGTTCTTAATGTTGCCAGTAAGAAAAATCTTAGGTGTTGAGTTACAACGATATTTATTAGTAAGGGAAGTAATTTCAAACAAGTTTTCTCTTGGTTATTGAACAATTAAGGAGAGATCGGTTGCTCGATGTTGAGTCAACAACTATAACAAATTTATTGAAGGCATTAAATACATTCTTGTGTTGATGATTGAGTCTAAGAATCAAACAAATATTTTACTTTTGCTAGAGTTTCTCACCATTGATTTTTCCCAAAATTTTTATTTATTGCTTTCTTTGTTAAGCATTTAATTTTAATTTTAGTTCTTAATTTTATAAAACCTCCTCAATTTATTTTACTTGTTTTTACATAAGAAATAGAATTATTATGATCCTACTTTCTACTTTCTATTAATCTTATATTTTCAAGTAGATTTTATTTTTGTAGGTCTCGACAGCCTAACAAATGAAACTTTTATTTATAAGTTTTTGGTTAGTCTCTTAGTCTTTTATAGTGTAAAATTTCAGTCTTATTTATATGAGATATAACTATCTAAATGGAGTAAGATCTTTTAACAATAAACATAATTTTTAATAGATGTCTACTTGAATTATCATGACTCTTCTCTAATAATCATGTGTTATAATTTTTGATAATAAGATATATAATTTATCACTATGAATAATAGCAACTCTTGAATTCACAACTGAGTGACTAGTTTTAGGATCACTTGTAACTTTTGAATTATAACTATTAAAATATTATAAATATTTTGAAAATGTATATTGATTGTGAATATTAATTATCAGAATTTTTATTAAAAACTCTAAAAGAGCTTGATGTTCAACTATCAACCACACCATATTGTATTAAAAGCAAAAATAAACCTTTTTGCTTGGTCGTAATAAGACTTGCTATTGCTATAAGTATAACAATGGTATTGGTATCCAAGTTAAAGGATTCAAGGTTTTCAGGGTTGAAATTCATCTAAGTTAAATTTATTTGTAATAAATATTTAGCTTCGGAAATGACACATAGAAGTGTGATGATTAAATCAGCATTATCATCAGTCCATTCAACAAAAGTTTTTTGAGTCGGAAAATCTTCACTGAGATTTCCTACTTTAATTACTGACAATTTATTCATAGATGGTGAACTTCTTCATAAGCAGCTTGCAATTCTGGCATACCATGTTTCCTTGAACTAACCCTTCAGAATAAGGAACAACTTGTGTGTGATTGCAAGGCCCATCAACCAGAGGCGGTTCAAGGACAGTCCTGAGAGCATCTATGAACTCCAACCGACCCACATTTTCGCCCCACTGTCGAAACAGATTCAAGCATCGAAAGATTTCATCCCCTTCAACCCTTACAATATCTGTTGACAATCCTTTGCCATATACTGCCCAGCCATTGTCATTATTGTTATCCAGCAAGGCTGAGACCTGAGCTACAACATTATCAGTACTGGCATTGTTCCCTAGTCTGGATTTAGATCTTCTCATGCTCTCTAATCTAAGCCAAAAGAGCTGTATCTTTGTGAAAGAGAGTAAGTTGCTGTGTATTTCTCTATTCATAATGCTTAAAATCTCTTTTGTATGTTCACCAGGGTTATTCTTACCAACATATATCATCTCATGCTGCATACCTGCATCCTTTATATCTTTCATTTTAGCATTGAATTCTCTAATCCAATCTAAGTTTTCACTTCCATAGATGCAAATATTTCTCCCTTCTTCAACCTGACAAGAATTCAGAAGTAATAAGTAGAATATGAAAGATCCAGAAGAAAAGAAAAGAAACAAGTATTTCAATAAGTTACCCATTGTGTGAGGATGGGGTGAATTTCATTTGTGATAAGTTGCATTTTCCATTGCTCCCCATCCCAAAGCTCATTTTCTCTTGAAAGTGAAAAAGGGTATGCTTTAGAACCCCATATGAATACCATATCAAGCGCATTCAAGTTTGTAATCATCCCTTCTGAATCCAAAACTACCATAATGGCTTCACCTCCATAGTTCCATTCTTGTTTCATGAAGTTTACCACAGCAGAGTTTAGACACCATGGTTGTCGTACCAAGTAACATGGCATGGAGTTTGATATAAAGTCGAACAATTTCTGCTCGGCATCTGTCCATGCTTCATAAAATGAAATGGGAACCCATATAATGGCATAGCTTCCTTCTATCTTGTCATTGTGAGGATGAACATATGTTTGGTTCACTAGAAAAAACAACTGCTCAAACGGAAGGAGATCTGGCTTGGAAATCAGAAGTAGGACAACCTTGCTTTTCAATGCAGAAACACCTAACTGGCAATCAATCCAGGAGTTTGCTAAATAAGATAAGCAGAGTTTTTAATCATAAATTTGCTAAATGATGGAAACATTTTAGAGTGAAGGGTTAACAGAAGAGCACCATGATTTATTCTTCACTGTAACTAAATGATGATCAAATTAGAAATGAATAATTCATTTAATGAGAGAAAGTAAATAAACAAGAAATGAAAGAAAGAACGAGAGGTTTTACCTTTTCTTGTGTAGAACAATCCTTAAGTGGCAAGTCATCTTTTAGAGCAAACAACATCTGAAGAACGTTTTGATTGTCGATATGGGACTTCTTAAAAAGGCTCAGTAGCTTCTGGTGCATCTTTGCCTCTGTTAGACAATAGAAATAAATGTATCACACTCTCATTGTATGTAAATGTAATCTTGTTTTCATTGAAAGGCTTCTAAATCATTCTAAACAATCCAGACAATAACCTGTTTGTCGACGAAAAGCATCCACCTGCGGCCTAAGGTGACTGTATATGCTGCTTAACCTGTTGTCTAAACTCAAGAGCTCCCATGCCGCAATCGTTATATTTGAATACCTGGAGAAGTAGCTGAAGTTAGAAGAGTTATTCAACTTGAAGTGTTTGGCCTTAATATATGAAGAAAAATCATTGGAACATGTAAAAAGAAAATTAGCATTTTCCTAGATTTATGACAGGTCAGAACATGCACTTGCTCAGGCTTCATGGCCATCAGGCTTTTGATTTGAGAAGAGCAAACCAATGTGCTTCTAATGATCCAGTAAGCTGTAACATAGATTTTGGGCTTCATCACGGCTAGGTCCTCCATATCTGGTCCAACATGTACAAGAGGCAGAGCTTCAAATTCGATGATGCATTTTGTCAAGTCCACCATGGTCTTAGAAAGCGATCTTAAGGCCTTCACTTGAGGCTTCAACATGCTCATGTTACTTGGAATTTGTTTAAAATTTGCAATTGATACTGCCAAGGGAATATGAGGGCGTAGCTGCATTAGGAGGCTGAATTCACCATAGCTAATTGCAAAAGCCGCAAGTGCTAATGCAGCTTTCGCACCCCATCTATGGCTTCCCAGTAAATCGAACGACGCCATTGTTCTCGTATGAAGATCCTCTTTACCAGGGCTCTTGCAAAGCATCTGCAACCACAAAAAAAGAAAAAAAAGAAAAAGAAAAGGTAAAATCAGTACATTTTTTACTTCAACAGGACTGGAGAAATTGAGAGAAAGACTTGCCTCATGTGCAATTTTATAGATGGTATGCATCAGTGGTTCTGGTGATTCAATTAGTTCAATGTTGCTAATGTTACTCTTGAAATTTGCATTAACAGGTTTGTCAGAAACCTATGTCAGGAAAACATCATCAAGGTCATTGAAAACATACTTCAATCCTTACACCCATATCAGAAATAACCATTCTTTAAATTAGTGAACATTGTTGGAGTATTACATATTACAAAGCATTTTGACTCGATGTATTTCAGGCATGACAGAGTTAGCAAAATGAAGAACAAACACAAAAATTATTTAATATAAAGCTTCGTTGATGCAATGAGAGTCAAAAATTAAGAATTCAAGCTAGATAGGGATCAAAGCAAACATCTAAATTCAGAGCAACTATGTAACCAAGCAGAGAGTTACTAGTTCTTCTGATGCAGTAGCATGAAACACGATGTTCTCCACTGCAGAAAGTAGCATCTCGGAATTGAGGCGACGGCGGTCCGGATCATGGCTAAGGAGGAGCTTCTTTATCAGGATTTCATCATCTAAATACGACTGGGAATGTTGCCAGAAGCTGCCGCTTTGAACTGAAGTCATGACTTGAGTGGTAGTGAATCAATGGCAAAAGTATGCATCAGTTGAGATGTAATGTAATATAAAGCTGGTTATTATAGTTTCCCTTAAAACAAAAAAACTTGAGATAAACGTACTTAGCTTGCCCAAATTTCGGTTCTAAATATAATCAAAGGTGTTTCAAGCTTTGAACACGAAGGGCTACGATCTTGTCTCCTGCTTTAAGCTATTGAAATAACTAAAGAAGTGGTTATTGCTTAAAGAATTATAAATGTGGACCCGAATCAAATCCAAAGCAGAATCAAAAGCACTTTCTTTGCATGGCCTGGTTTCTGAAGAAACAAGTCATGCTAACGTCTTTATGTCAGACATATTTTTTGTTATAATCTTCCAAGAATCCTTAAAATACATGCAAATATACACGAATCAATAATTATGTATATGTCCCTTATACAAATATACACGTATCAATAACCATGGCAGAAAATGATACTAAAACAGGTTAAAAGAAGGCATGTTACAAGAAGAAGATATGTCGACAACTCGACATCAGGTTCTGGATGGGCTAAGGGTTAATTAAGTATTAAAACCGTGAAGTGAACCGTGAAACTACATGGATGTCTCTGGAGAGTTCAGTCCGATGAACTATAAAGTGAAAGAGAGATTCTTTTACTGTTCTTAACAATTTGTTAATCTGATTAGAGGAATGAAGAAAAGGTTGGGTTATTTAAATTGGGCTATCGTGAAGTTTCTTTCTTTATATTCTCTTTGTTGTTGAAATTGATGCTTTCAAATGATTAAAGGTGGTGGTCAAGCTTTGCTACGGAAAAGAAAGAAATATATATTGTATTGCGAGCTTTAACCTTGGAAAACAGGTGGGGGCAAATGTTTTATTGAGAATAACGAAGCTTCTTTTTCCTTGGCGTAAGTTCAGATCTTTATAAATATTTCATACATATTTTTATGATTTTAGTATCCAAATTTATCTAAATTTGGATTTGGATATTGTAATTATTACTTATGGACTTGAATAAATTTATTATCTATTTTATTTTATTTTTTGAAAGTATTTTCAACTGTCTTTCATAAAAGAGGGTAAAAATGAAATACAAAGCAAATGCAAGGTGTTTTCCTTTCACCTGACAAAATCAGTTCTCAAACTAAAAAAAACCCAATAAATAACGGTTAGAAAAGAGACCAACGCCTCTCTAGCAAATGGAGTGAAGACATTTACATTAAGGACGATACAAGTACCCATAACAAGCCCTTTCCCATTTCTTATTACAACCCCAGTACTGGATTTGTTGGTATTTTTACAAAAACTTGCATCGAAATTGACCTTCAGGATAGGATCTTTAGGGGGTTTCCATCGATTCAAATGTTTTTTCATAGGAGGATCCATCCTGCTCTGAAGCATCGAGAGTTCCAAACAGTACCCCTCGACAAAAGTAACCAAATCAACCAGTGTATTTTTCCTTCATGAAAGAGTTTATTTCAAGAGAACCATAGTGCCCATGTTGTAATTACAAATTTTGTTCTTTTGTCTCCTGTATAGGTCTGGAAGATACTGCCAAAAAGACTTTTTACATCAGAGACCTGAGTCGCATCCCAGCGAAACCCAACTTCCCAAACACGTTATACACAAATAGACAGGCACAGATAGCATTGAAGACATTCTCCACCCCCACACCACAACGAGAACAAACCGGATCAGAAGCTACCCTTTTAATACAAAGATTATTCCTAGAGGGAATGTAATTTTTGAGAAATCTCCAGTTAGCAATTTTAATCTTCGAAGGCACCTGTAATTGCCAAATATTATTGTAAAGTGTTTTATCAGTAGGCTGTATTTCTGTACCATTATTACTTTGAAGCAACTTGTACCCAGATTTAACAGTATAGAGACCCGTATTATCCGACCTCCAAACCAACCTATCATCACTCATACACTTGCTAGAGGAATACAAAGAATATCCTCAGCAATCTGCTCATCGAAGGAGGTACGGATCAAATTCTCATCCCATTATCTTTGATTTGGTAAAATAATATCAGCAACCATTTCTAAACCATTAACTGGAGGTGCTTGGATTTTGCAAGGTTTTGCCCCTGATATCCAGTAGTCCTCCCAAATACTCATATTATTCCCAGAACCAATATGCCATTTAAGACCTTTTTCCAAAAGACCCCGAGCACTCCATTTGCTACGCTAGACTAAGGAAGGTTGATTTCCTAACCTTGCTTTTAAAAAATTAGAATTGCAAAAAAATTTAGCACACAACACTCTCGCCTTAAGAGAGTTAGGATTTATCAATATGCACCATCCTGCTTAGCTAACATAGCAATATTAAACTTTGCAAGGTCTTTAAACCCCATACCTCCATTGGTCTTCGAAATGCAAAGGTCCCTCCACGAGCACCAGTGTATCCCTCTTTGATCCTTATCCTTTTGCCACCAAAACTTGCTAATAATTGATTCCATATCATGACATAAAGATTTGGGCAGTAAAAAGCAGGACATGGCGTAAATGGGAATAGCCTATAAAATAGATTTAATAAAAACCTCTTTACCTCCTTATGGTAATAGCTTCGAACCCCAACTCAAAACACGCTTCTGATTCTATCATTAATATCCTAAAGGATCAGTCTTTTAATTAAACTTGACTTGCAAGTAAACTCTTCAAATCTTGTTCATATTTTTAGTTCGCCAAAATTAATGAGCTTCCCACTTTCTGTGAGCTCCCCAATCTTGATGGGTTCGCCAAGTGGGCTTGCTGCATGAATGGTCATATCGCAACTCTCCTCCTTGACCTTCATGCTACGAACATGAATTTTATTCCTCAACTCTTCAAACCTCGACTTTCCAAGTGGTTTGGTCAGGATGTTTACAAGTTGATCCTCAGTACTGCAATGAACCAA
This sequence comes from Gossypium gossypioides, assembly GCA_013467495.1. Classification (NCBI taxonomy): domain Eukaryota; kingdom Viridiplantae; phylum Streptophyta; class Magnoliopsida; order Malvales; family Malvaceae; genus Gossypium; species Gossypium gossypioides. The sequence continues at coordinate 29,616,413 of CM025145.1, forward strand.
AGTCACTTCTTTACTCTGTTCGACTTCTCTTACAAAGTAACACTTGATTTTAAAATGTTTTCTTTCCATAAAAAAATAGGTTCTTCGTAATTGCTATGGCAGGTTGATTGTTGCAAAAAATTTGAGTTGCTTCAACCTGCAAATGATTCAAATCAAACAAATTTTTTCTCAACCAAATTGCTTGATTAACTGTTGCTATTGTTGTAGCTACATACTCAGCCTCAGTTGTGGATTGAGCAATTGTTGATTGCTTCTTCAAACTCTAGGAGAGTACCCCAGATCTTAGTGAGAAGAAATATCCGGAGGTACTTTGCATATCATCCACTGATCCAGCCCTATCATTGTCAGTGCACCCAATAAGTTTTAAGGAGTTCGCCATTGTGGTGTTCGCTATTGCGAACCAAACATCAAAAACAATTGCTCCTTTGATGTATCACAGCAGCCTCTTCATCACTTTGAAATGAGAAGTACCACAGCAGTGCATAAATCTTGACAACAAGCCTACTGCTAACATGATATCTGGTCGTGTTGCTGTTAGGTATAACAAACAACCCATTTCTGATAAAAATCCAAAGTTTCAAACCTAGCTTAAAGGGAACGCTTTCGTTCTTTCTAGCCTTAGTTTTTCGATGTTTTTCAGAGGGAAGAATAGAACTCTCTTTTATTCAAACTTGAGGACCTATTAATATAATCTAACTCTTTATTGGAACTTGACAAATGTCACATCATTTTTGATTTGTCTTATCAAAGGTCTATAACTTCCAAGAAACCTAATTGAATATTTCTCTTTACCTTTTAACTACCTCGCTTCACGTTCGGTTAGTTCCTAACCAGCTTAACATGTAACTCAACTTGTACAGTACCACAGAAAGAAGGCACACTATATCCCTATCATGGGCTCACATCCTCGACACCGCTTTACTTGGTTTTATCCTTATTTCGGTGAGTCACAATCTTCTAACTTGAAGCCCTTACTAACCTTAAAAACATAATGGTATCCTCCAACTTAATACGCCGAAAGGGCACTAAGTCGAATACTGCTTCTCCAATGTATTTCTAAAAGACTACACTTGATCTAGTATTCTCCAGAACTAGGGCATTACATTCTTGCTATGCTTTGCTTAATGCTCAGTGGACTATTTTTGTTAGTGCAAAACGCCAACAATCATTACGCTTCATTGTATCCTTGAGATTCATTTATTAATAACTCTCTTGAACACCATAATATAGGTGGAGGTGAATAGAACGTTACAAATAGT
>CM025145.1:29638114-29653242 GCA_013467495.1 Gossypium gossypioides
ATTTTATTTATTTTATAATTAGTTAATTTAAAGAAGAGATGAAGAAAAATCTTCATTCTTCCTTATTCACACGTCCACAACAAAGGAAAAGAAAGAAAGTTTTCTTCTTCTTCTTCTTTTCCCTTTCATCCTTTTCTACCTTTGAGATTAAACCACAGCCAAAACCTTTGAATTTCCATAGAAATTCATAGTAAAGTCAAATTTCTTACAAGCTAGTAAGATTAGTTTCAAGTTGGGAAGTTCAAGTTAGTATGTGATACTAAGGTAACAAGGTGAGAACCTAATGATCTAGTGATGTACCATGTTTATTTCAGCTAGTGTTGTATGAAATTGATGTTAGACAAGTATTATTTCAACTGTGTATTATTGATATGTTAATGATGAGAAAGATGAAGAAGTTGATCAAAAGGGTCTTGAGAAAGAGAAAAGGGAAATAAGTAGCCAAGGACTGAATGAAGGTTTAGAAAGCACATTCAAGTTATTTACCAAGTAAGTAACCTTGGACTTTCTAACTTTTCCTTGATAAATATGTATTATTAAGTTCAATAATTACTGTGATTACTGAAGTGGTTAAGTGTATTGGTATGTGATAAAATCATGGACTAAAGTGTTAGAGACTAGTACTTAGTTGTGGAATTTTACAAAGCAAATTCTTTTAAGAATATGCAAGCTCTTTTGGGAAAAATAACAGCAATGGTCCAACTTTAAAATTTTTTCAAATTTTGTATAGAGTGAATTAGAAAGAGAATTTTATATAATCAAAAAACTTCATGAGTCTAGTTTTATACTAAACAAACAAAATCAAACCCTGAATTTTGTGTTAAGAGAAAATCAAAATTTAGTGAAGACTCAAACTGTTTGTAGTAGCCCTTGAGTCGACCTTAAAAAAACTAGGATTAATTACTTTGAATTAAATTTTGAACTTTTTATGGTGAAAAGGCTATTTTGTTTAGTTTCAAAAACAACAAGTTGGAATTTTTAAATTGCTTTGTATATATGAGTTATAATAAAAAGGGGTCGTCTATTGTGAACGAGTTGAACTTATAAAACATGACCCTTATTGTTGAATATATATATTCATGGATGAATATGTGATAAAAGTATATATTTGAATGTGTGATAGTAAGTTAAATTTGTGCTTTTAATGTATTTATTTTTTGCTAATTTTCGAACAAGATGCTATTAAACTTGTATTTTTCTTATTAGTGATGAAACTGAAGTGTCGAAATTCAAAATCAAACAAAATGGACTAAATTGGAACGAAAAGCAAATAGGAGGGCCAAATTGAAGAATTGAAGAATTAGTGGTTGACTGGTTAAAATCATATTTTTAAAATTGTCAAAATTCTATAAATAGTTTGAATTTAATTTTTTAAATTTTGATTTTTTTTAGTTGATATTATTTTAGAAAAAATCTTGCTAAATTTAGCATGAGAAATGTATATATAAAAATACTTAGTGTTGGTGACACTTGAATACACACTTGGTTTTGGGAATAAAATATTCATTTCTTATCTCCATTCCTGTGTGAACTAAGTCTTGACATTCTGTCATTTCTTTTCCATTTCAACACTTTGGCTAATTTGCCTCCTAAGTCCCTTTCTCTTTCCACTTTCCACAATTTCCATATATCAACTAGTATGATTTATTTCATGTTTAACTAAGGCCCTTTTAGCTTTAGCCCAGTTATCGCTCCAAAAAAATAATCGTGAGATATGAACCTACACTAAAAACTTTTCAATACGGTATTCGCTATCTCTTCGGTGTATGGGATTGTAACACCCCATACTCGACCTGGTCGCTAAGCCCGGATATCATGGTGCCACACCACCGTCTCATGTCAAATACAATAAGTAAAAGCTCATTCTCAACAAAACGTCTTCCATTCAACATTCGTACATGTTTAGAGTCTATCTTAAGCTTTAGTTATCGTCGTTACATGCTAACATACATCAAATAGCCTTAAAATAATAATTAAACATGCGTGTGATCTGTTTTAGCAAAATCTCAAAACATCAATGTAGGTATCAATACTAAAGATATGGTATCAATATTTTGCTCAAGAGGTACCGATACCGCTTGGAAAATCAGTACCAAAATTGCTTACTATTTTCACTTAAAAACCCAAACTTCAAAAATTATCAATACCCCTACCAAAGAATCAATATTTCTTCCCCAAGTATCGATACTCGAGATAAGGTATCAATAATGAATATCTATTCTGTTTTCCTACACGTTTGAAAATACGGAGGTATCGTTTTTAAAACATGAATATCGATACCTCTGCTCCAGACCTGAAAAATACAACATTTTTAAGCATGTAAGTCATTCCAACTCGTACCAGTTCAACATGCTATCATATCATCATCAAATAAACACCGAAACAACCATAATAATAGTTTCAAACATTACAAGCAAATCTGAGCAATAGTCAACATATTACGAAACAAATTCCAAAATCCTAAGAGTAATTAAATAATGGAGACAGCTCAAAATATCATATTCAATACTAGCACAAAGACTACCACATTGCCTTATTCTCAAAATATAACCAAATAATAAACACCTACGAATAACGAAAATGGACTTACTTGGATCACCCATCGGAACCAAACCATTCACACTGGCACACAACTAATCTACAAAACTTAAGAAGGGAGTGGGTGAGTGATAGTCACAAAACTAACTAAAAATACGACAAAGACAAGTGCAACTATCGATAAATAGTATAGCTATAGTGAGTAGAGATATCGTATCCACGAGAACTAAAAGTATTAGTAATTACCGTTTTTTTTATTATTTAGCTGACAAATTGGAGTGATGGGTTTTAAACTAAAATTTCTAAATTAATTTAACTAAGAACTCAACAGAGAATAAAATAGGAAAATAATTGAATAATAACCAATGAGAGAGACAATACCCAGGAAAGAATCAACCTAGACTTCATCTATTATTATGACTCTGTATTAAATAAATTATTCACTTGGTAACTTGATCCGTAGAATCCCTAAATTATACTAATATTTCTTTCGAGAGTAAGAGCAACTGACTCTAGGTTGATTAATTGAAATTTCTTTCTAATTAAAACTCCTATTATTGCATTAACTCGATCTATGAATTTCTTTATTAAATTTGACTTTAATCCGGTAGATTTATACCATCCTATTTCTAGGATTGCATGCAACTCCACTTTCCTTATTAAATTTGACTCTAATTCGGTAGATTTATACCGTCCTATTTCTAACATTGCATGCAACTCCACTCAATTATACTAGATCTACTCTTAAATAGAAACTTTTTCTCATCTGACTTAAACACATTAAACATGAATTAATATACTAAAAATATTAAAATAAGAAATTAGCACATACAGCCTCCTGGTATCAGCAGCAGGAGGAGTAGAAAAAACTTCTCCAAGATTGGTGCGATTTGGTTCTTGTTTTTCCTGTTTGTGAGTCTGCCTTTATTCCTTAGTGAATAATTGGGTAGGAGGGGTGGGTGTTTTGTGTCCCTGCTTTGTTTCTATTTCTTTAACGGGGCTGGGGTTTGTTCGAGGGTTGTTTGGTGGTGACAGCTTTTTTGGTGATAAGATGTGCTTCTAATTAGCGTGGGGGCACGATGTTGATTTCTTGTGGTTTTCGTTTAATACGGTGATTCTTGTCCTTTTCATTGTTTAATATTTTTTGATCTTTTGATTTTCACGTACTTTTCCCTCTTTTCTTGCATGATATTAAGCAACCTGCTTGTAACTTTTGGTTTTCTTGAAATTACGTTTCATGGGCATTAATGGTTGGAAGGAATTTCTTTGACTTTTCTACGAGAAATGCATGAAAAAGTAGGTCTTGTTTTGTTCTTTATATGTTTTTGCATTCATCTCGTTTGTCCTTTATTTCTACCATTATTATCTTTTTCCCTAAAGGTTACATTGGGGTGCATGGCTTCGTACGGTTGTCATGCATGTTTCTTTGAATCGATGTTGCATGGCCTGCCATTAATGGCAAATTTTCCTCTTTGACTTTTCCTCATTTTATTAAATATGAACATCCTGTTGTTTATAGTTTGCATTTAGTTTACGTGTTTCTTGTTCTCGTTTTAGGTTTTCTATTTCTTCTTGTTTGTTCGTGATAGATTGGGTTTGGTTGTTTTCAGCTTGCGTTTCTTTGCATCGCTTTCTTGTTACATTTGCTTGTGTTCATCTGCCTGGGTGCTGGGGTCTCTTGTGGTTTTCTTGCCTTAGTTGGTTGGGAGGGGTTGTTGGGGTTTTTCGCTAGTTTTTCGAGTGTGTTTCTTTGTGTTTTGGCTGTGTTTTTAGGGTGCCTTGTTGCTTTTCTGTTTTTCTTATTTCTTTTTCCCTGTCATAGTCTAATAGAAACCAACATACAAGAAAATGAAGAAAGAATGAATTGTTATTGAGAAAAAGATAAGATGCTGAACTTCTAGCTACCTGTATTTATAGAGTTTTTACAAGGCTAACTGCTAATAACTAACTGCTAACAACTAACAATATCAGTTAACCACTATTTATTATTTTAAACCTCAATATGCCTCCAGCTACTTGACCTCTGCTGCTGGTTCTTGTTTGGAAACAACTTTGAGACTTGACCGAAACTTTATAAACATAGGAGCAGACAAGGGTTTCGTGAAAATGTCTACTATCTGATCCTGTGCTGGGACATGCCCTACGATTAATTTTCCAGCAGCCACCTTTTCCCTAACAAAGAACAAATCCAGCTCCATGTGCTTGAACTTCGAATGCAGCACTGGATTATCGGACACAGCAACAGCCCCAGAACTATCACACCACACTGTAGCTCTCTTAAAAGGAACAACATGCAACTCAAACAAAAGAGACTCCAGCCACACAACCTCAGTAACCGCATGTGCAAGTCCCCGATATTCTACCTCTGCAGTTGAACGGGAGACAACCTGTTGTTTCTTCGATCCCCAGGCCACTGGATTACCACCAAAAAATACGCAGAACCCTGAAGTGGACCTCCTATCGTCGATATCAGTTACCCAGTTCGCATCAGAAAATCCCATGAGATCCACGTTGGTAGCAGTTGTAAAATGAAGGCCATATTCCACAGTATTTTGAAGGTATCGAAGGATTCGCTTGACAGCATTAAAGTGCTGATCAAGAGGCCAATGCATGAACTGGCACACTCTATTTACAGCATATGTAATATCCAGCCGAGTGACAGAAACGCACTGAAGGGCGCCTACAATGCTTCTATAATCAGACTCATTTTCAATGGCACTCCCTTCATGTTGAGACAGACGTGTTGTAGTAGCCATGGGTGTAGGAGAACCCTTCGCACAATCCATTCTAGCTCTTTTCAAGAGGTCAAGAACATACTTTCATTGACTCAAGAATAACCCATTTGTAGTAGGCAGGACTTCAATACCCAGGAAATAATTAAGGGACCCTAAGTCCTTCAAAGAAAACTTTTCATCTAAAGCAAGAACAAATTCATCTATACTGCTTTGATGACTACCAGTGACAATTATGTCATCCACATAGACAAGTACATATAATAACACACCATCAGCTTTCTTGACAAACAGCGAACCATCTGACTTTGTTAACACAAACCGAGAAGAGATTAAGAAGTCTCTAAGCTTAGAAAACCAGGCTCGTAGTGCCTGCTTAAGACCATATAACGCCTTCTTTAACCTACATACCAGATTTTGGCTACCATGCTGCTGTTCAAATCCAGAAGGTTGAACCATGTAGATCTCTTCAGTTAAGTCCCCGTTAAGGAAAGCATTGTTGATGTCAATTTGCCTTAACTGCCAGCCAAACTTTACTGCCAAAGCTAGAACAACACGAATTGTCGCTGGCTTTATAACTGGGCTGAAGGTTTCTTGGAAATCAATTCCAGCTTCCTGGAGATATCCTTTTACCAACAAGCGGCCCTTATACTGAACAATAGAGCCATCTGAATGGCGCTTAAGTTTGAATAGCCACTTACACCCCACAGCTCTCCTATTGGCAGGTAGTGGAACCAAATCTCAGGTATTGTTCTTTATTAACGCATCATATTCTTGTTAAGCAGCCTGAGTCCATTTCTTAGAAAAGAAGGCTTCATCAATTGTTAAAGGTTCAGAAACATGCAATTCCGCTGAAAAAATTTGAGGTTTAAAGATACCACTTTTGGCCCTTGTTTGCATTGAATGCATATTGATAGGAGGGGCAGATATTTCTTCAACAACTGGAGTATTACCATGAGAGCCAGTACCTACTTCAGCTTGAGGAGAAATTGTTGAAGAAGATGGAAAACTACTATTGCTATCTATAGTAGGTGAAACAGACAAACCAGGATCGACAGTAGGTGAAATAGACAAAATAGGAGATCTAGACTATACACCAGGAGAATTACTAGTTCCAATAGGAGTAGAATAACTCAGTCTTGAAGGTTGATCCACAGGCATCACTACTGGAACACATGATTGATGCAAAAACTGAGGTCGAAAGCCACAAGGATCCACATTACTAGTAGAGTTGACAGAATCTTTGAAAGGAAAACAAGACTCATCAAATGTCACATGGCGAGAGATAAACAGCTCCCACTATCATCAAGGCACTTGTATCCCTTGTGACTGGGACTGTAACCAAGAAAAACGAATGGCTTGGAACAAAACTGCAGCTTATGAGAATTGAATGGCCTGGGATAAGGATAACACCTACAACCAAAAACTTTTAAGTGCATGTAAATGGGCACAGATTTATACAACATTTCATATGGAGATTTTCCACTAAGAACAGGTGTTGGGAGCCTGTTAATGATGTGAACAGCAGTGATAAAGGCATGAGACCATAGATGCATGGGAACAGTCGCTTAAGCCAACAAAGTCAGGCCAATATCCACAATATGTCTATGTTTTCTTTCAACCAAGCCATTCTGCTCCGAGGTATGTGGACAAGAAAGGCGATGATGGATACCCAATTGAGATAGAGCTTGAGTAAAGGGCCGAAACTCTCCCCTCCAATCAGTTTGAAGAACCTTCACCTTACTACCAAATTGAACTTCAACAAACTTGTGAAAATGTAAAAATTTTGCAAGAGCCTCAGATTTTTGTTTAAGGAAATAAACCCAAGTGAACCTAGAGTAAGCATCCACAAATGAAACATAGTACGAATGTATTTCAGAGGTTACAGCAGCTGGCCCCCAAAGATCAGCTACAATGAGCTCAAAATGAGCTGAATACACAATTGTAGAAGGGGAAAAAGGGAGCTTATGAAATTTCCCAAGCTAGCATGCAGAACAGACTGAGTTCAGCCGAGAATTCTTTGCAACTATATTACATTTTTTAAGTACTGTATTAGCAGTTCTATTACAAGGGTGGCCAAGTCTTTGATGCCACAATTCAAACACATGATTACTGAAATGATTACTGGAAGCAGGAGGCACAAGGCTAGTAATATGAGTAGTAGCAGGCAATGAACCAACAGTGCTGGACTTTTAAGCAGCAGACATATCAAATTTGTACAGGCCATTATGCATGTGACCCTCTAATAAAACGCTCCCTGTCTTAACATCCTTCACAAAATAATGCACAGGATGAAATTCAAAATAAACCTGATTATCCTTTGCAAACTGAGCTACAGACAACAGATTTTTACAAATGCGAGGGACATGTAAGATATTTTCCAACCGAAATACTCTACTAGCAGTTGGAAGAAGACCTGAGCCAACATGAGCTACAGACACTGACATGCTATTCCCTATGTAAAGCTTGTGGTTACCTGTATATGGTGCAGCAGCACCCTTCAAATTTTCCAAATCACTAGTAACATGATTGGTTGCTCCTGAATCGGGATACCACACAGTTGAATTTAAAGAGTTTGAATAACATGATCTGTTGTTGGGAGGAGCCATATCATCAGTGGAAGCACTCGCATGAGAACAACAGTGAGTACAAAAAGTGACCGAAGACTCCTGAAACTGATGGCAATGAGCCTGCATAGACTGATCAGACACACCCTCAAAGTTCTCATCAAAACGATAATAGCACTTCTGGACAGTATGACCAACTCATCCACATAACTGACATTGGGGTTTATTATGGCTGAACTTTCTTCCTCGACCTCGGCCTCGAGAAAACCTTCCATTGCCTCTGTAAAAAGTTCGAGCACCCCTATCACTCTTACTGATAGTGTCATCAGCATTTCCATACTGCTGAACAAGATTAGCCTGAAAAGATACATTCGAAAGAAGCTCTTGTTGTCGAGCTTCACAATCAGTGAGCATTTCTGCAAGAAGATCAAGAAGAACCCTCATTGCAGATGCTACAACCTTAATAGACTCAAACTCCACAGGCAGACCAGCAAGAATAATACAAATTTGCTCTTGTTCAAACATATCATTACCTGTAACTGTAAGTGTATCACACAAACTTTTAATCTTTGCCAAGTATTCCTTCATAGTCAACTGACCTTTTTTCTGAGAATACAAGGAATGACGCAAGGTAGAAACTGTTAAGTTTGACTTTAAAGCAAAACGGCGTGTAACAGTACTCCAAATATCAAAGCTAGTCCGAGCATGAGTGAGATGAACCAAGATCTCATCACAAATGGTGGACAACAACCAAGAAGCTAATAACTTGTCTTGTTGTTTATGAAACAAGTATTCAGGATTGGGAACAAGATTACCTTTTGTATCAGCAATGGACTGCGGAAGAATACTAACTGTACCAAGAACAAACTCATGGAGGCCATAACCTTCAAGAATTAACAGAATTTGTTGCTTCCACAAATGAAAATTACGTTCACCAAGTTTCATAGTATCATGCTTAAGAAACTGTTGAATCTTTCTTAAAGAAGTAGTACTAGGACCTGAAGAACCATCTGCAAAAACCTCATAAATGATTGACGATTCTCAAATTCATTACCAGAAACAGCTTTAGTGGCTATGAGAAAAAAAAACTTTATATTTCTGGCTCAGATACCATAATAGAAACCAATATACAAAAAAATGAAGAAAGAATGAATGGTTATTGAGAAAAAGATAAGATGCTGAACGCCCAACTACCTGTATTTATAGAGTTTTTACAAGGCTAACTGCTAATAACTAACTGCTAACAACTAACAATATCAGTTAACCACTATTTATTATTTTAAACCTCAATATAGTCTGTGTTCCCCTTTACTTTTTTTGTGTTTTCTAGCCTCTATTTTCTAGTGTTGTTTTCTTGGGTTTTCAGATTCCTGTTGTGTTTTGCTTTTTTTGTTTTTTTTTGTTTATTCGCAAATTTCTTGGTTCTGTATGGTGATTGTCGACCTGTTGATCTGGATCATGTTTATTTTCATTGCTTGGTGTTTTCATGAAGGCCATTTTGTCAAAGGTTTTCAACAAACTCTTGGAGCAGTTTATTTCCTCAAAGGGAGAAGTGTTAAGGATTGGGGTTTCTTTATACAATAAAGCACCTATGTTGGAGCTGTCGTGGGTTGGGGAACCCTGCAGCTATTAGGGAGCTTAAGAAACTCCTTGTTTCTAACAAACTTGATATTATCTTCCTTAGTGAAACAAATATGAGTGCCAATGATTTCCGTAGGGTTCAAAACAAATGCAGGATGTAGAATGGTTTAGCCGTGAGCTTTGAAGAATGTAGTGGTGGCCTTGCGTTGATGTGGAGGGAAGCGGTGGACGTTACCATTCAAAGCTACTCTAAGCACCATATTGACTCTCTTGTTCGGTTGGAAAATCAAAATATTATTCGTGTCACTGGATTTTAGGGGCATGCGAATCTAAACCTTAGAAATAGCTCGTGAGAAATACTGGAAAGGGTTGGTGGCTCGGTGAAGGAGGATTGGGTGGTTGGGGGGACTTTAACGCTATCCTGAATGAAGCTAAAAAAGATAGTGGTCGTAGGAAGGTGCGGGCGCAGATGAATGAGTTTAAAGACATTATGGATGAGTTGGCCCTCATAGACATTAAACCCGTCAAAGGGTGGTTCACTTGGGTCAACAATAGAAGTGGAGGTAGCATGATAAAGTAAAGGTTAGATAAGTTTCTAACTTCAGTTTCCATGATTGAGAAGCTCTATTTTATGACTACAAGTGTGTTGCGGCAAACTCAATCCGACCATGATGCAATTCTTCTAGACATGTGAGGCCGTAAGCCAAAAGATTACCCCAAAGACCCTAGGTTATGTTTCAGATTTGATGACTACTGGGCTATTGATAGGGAGGCTAAAAGTGTTATTAGCAGCGTTTGGAATAGGGATGCATTGAACTATGTTGATAAGCTTGATAGGGTTCGTTCAGTTCTCGGCTCGTGGCAACGTGATAAATTTGGTAAAATGAAAAGAAAGATTCGGAAGTTGGAGTAACAAATTGACACGGTTATTAATTCTACTTAAAGGATTGGTAATACGTATACTTAAGGGAAACCTGTTGTAGGCTTGGCCATCTTTACACAAAAGAAGAGAAATATTAGGCTCAAAGGTCTCAGTCTCAATGGCTCAGGGAAAAGGATAGAAATACGAGGTATTTTCATGCGAGAGCTAGTGGTTGTTATAAGAAAATTAATATTGAAAAGCTTAAAGATTTGAATGGGACTTGGGTGACTGACAACAAAGACATTTGTAATGCGGTTAAAAACTATTTTTGGGGACTATTCCAGTCAAATAGTCAAAGCATTGACAACCATGATATGGGATACATCCAGGAATGTGCCACTCATGAAACAAATAAGTGGCTAACTATGGACTACACGGAGAATGAGGTTACTCAAGCTATTAAACAAACGGATCCTTGTAAAGCACCTGGAGTCGATGGCCTTTCGGGGAGTTTTTTCAAGCATCACTAGGAGATAGTGGGAAATGATACTATTCGGTTCTGTTTGGATGTTCTTAATGGAAAAAAAAGATATATCCAGCATTAGTGAAACTATGATAATTCTTATTCCTAAAATTTGGGACCCTTGTGAAATCACTAACTACCGTCCTATTAGGTTATGTAGGTTCACCTACAAGATTATCTCAAAAGTGCTCGCCAACAGACTAAAAGTCACCCTTCCTAGCTATCTTAATCAAAATCAAAGCGCCTTCATCCCGGGGAGAATGATACATGACAATATTCTGATCGTGCACGAACTTTTACTACCTTCAAAGTTCCAAGAACGCCCTAATAAAGGGTTGTCATCAAGCTTAACATGAGCAAAGCGATCGTGTGGAATGGAATTTTATCGAGACGGTCATGAAGAAAATGGGTTTCACAGAGAAGTGGACTGACAAAAGAATGGGATGCGTTCGGTCGGTAAGATATTTGGTTAAATGTAATAATATTTTATCTGCTATTATAATTCCCTAGAGAGGACTTCGTCAAGGGGATCCCCTCTCCCCTTATTTGTTCCTTTTCTGCATGGAAGCATTTTGAGGATGCTAATTCATGTACAAGGAAATAACGTTTTAAGAGGTATCAAGGCTAGCATAAATGGCCCAAGGATTAATCACCTCTTTTTCACCGACGACGCCTTTCTTTTTGTTAGAAATAAAAAAAGTGATGTTGAAAGTCTTGTTAATATTCTAAAGATTTTTGCTAATGCCTCAGGTCAAGAGATTAATTTTAAAAAATCCATGGTACTTTTTAGTCCTAACACTCCTAGGGTTCAAAGACATTTTTGGAGAGCATCTTGGCATGACGGTGGTAGAGAAATTGGACAACTACCTTAGCTTTCCCCTTCCGATTGGTAAAAAGAAAGAAGCAGCATTCCAAGAGATTACCAATAAGTTGTCATGCAAGATCAATAGTTGGACCAAGAGGCTTCTATCCTTTGACGGCAAAGAAGTTTCCATCAAAGCGGTCCTCCAATCTATACCAACGTATGCATTGTCGATTTTTTTGGCTCTTAAAGGTATGATCGAAGACATTCAAACAAATTTAAGTAGAACGTGGTGGTCGGGCAAGGAAAAAGGCAGATTCTAGATGATGCTTCCTTGGAAGACCTTGTGTCATCGTAAAAAAATGGGAGGTCATGGAATAAGGGATATTCAGTTGTTCAATTTAGCTCTTCTAAGGCGTCAAGTGTGGAGGCTCATTAACAACAAAGATACCATATGTTTTAAAGTGTTGTCTTCTAAGTACTTTCTTGATGGTAATATTTTTCATTTCAAAAGAGTTTACAAAGCCTCTTTTATTTGGTCTAGTATTGTGGCTACGGTGGAAGCCTTTAAAGATGGTTTCGGGTGGCAGGTTGGGAGTGGTGACAGGATTAACATTCGGGTTGACAACAGGGGTGGAAGGTTTAAATGGCGGTGCCCTTAATATTATGCTCAACCCTAATGAAAGTAGTGTGAGAGATCTTTGGCTTGGAGATTGTAGACGCTAAAACATTGATAAAGTTTACAAGCTTTATGGGCAGGATTGGGGGGACAAAATTTGTAACTTACCTATTGGGGATGAGGGCCATGGCAACAGAACCGTGTGGTTTTACAACCTTCATGGTTGTTTCACTTCGAAATATGCTTATTCCTAGTTACTGTTGAAGGAGATGAGGTTTGGCCCTCATAGGTTCTTTTGGAAAGCCCTTTGGAAACTTGATACTATTCCTAGGGTTTGAGTGTTTACTTGGCATGTTGGGTATGAGATTCTCCCCACGAATGTAAAGATTGCTTCCATTAGGCGCGTCTTTGAGCAGAGGTGTCCCAGACGCAAGGCTGAAGATGAGACCCTTATATATGTGCTAAAAGACTGCCCTACATCTCGGGTAATCCTCTCTATAGGAGGGTGGGATGCGAGTACATTTTTGAAGAAGTATAGTCGTTGCGTTGACTAGCTAGAAGATATGATGAGAGTTCTTGACAAAAAAGCTATGGCCGATCTTATGATAACATTATGGAACTGTTGAAATATTAGAAACAATTATATCTTGAAAGGTAAAGAAGAGGATGCGCAGGTCATATGGGAGAGGGCCAGCACCCTTAGCAAAGACTTTTTGATTTGTAATATGATGAATGAATTGTTGCTTTCCCCGAACATTGCTGTTAAGAATTGGGTTAAACCTCCAAAGGATGTTGTAAAAATTAACTTCGACACTACAGTGGGTACTAATAGAATTGGGTATAGGACGATCGTTAAGAATGATGAATGGGATGTCCTTTTTGAAATGGATCATGCCGGCTTTGTTAATAATCTAATGGATCATGCCGGCTTTGTTAATAATCTAAGGAACCAAAGTATAAACGTCATAATCACCGGTACGCAAATTAAAACGTGAAGATGCCTTTAACAATTTCAATTCTGCTGATTTAATTTGGACCATGCGGTCTTGTAATACTGTTGCTAATTTTGATATGGACTAGCCATTGGAAATCCATAATATTGTAATTGGCGATGATACTTAATAAATGAGTTAACCCTTGTGGTCGTTTGTTGTTAAAAAAAAAATTAGCACACATAACTGAGAACAAAAATCAAATAGTAGAATTCATCATAGGTTTCATCTTCTCTAAATATCTAAGGAATTAGTTCATAATTCTGAATAAAAACATCTCAAAAGTAGAAAAACCACAAGAAACAAAAAAAAACTCATAAAAACTTCAAAATAAATTAAAAGAAAGTCTTTGATCTTGATGGAAATCTACTTTAGAGTTGGCTCCAATAGTGTTCTTCGAGTTGTTTTCTTCAATATTCTCTGATGGCTTCCATATATCTTTTTCTATTTGGTATTTATAGACATTAGAATGCCTAGAAAGCCTAAAAATTAAATTTTTTCGCGTATTTGGGAAGCAAGTTGTGAAATTGACATGGTTCGGCACATGACAGTATGTTCAGCCCGTGTGGGAAGGCCTAACCCGTATGGCTCCTAAAAACTGCTTTTTTTTATCTGATTTTCACTCATTTTGCTCCCAAATGCTCACCTAAATATAGGAACATTAATTCAAAGAATTAGAACCATAAAATTCACTAATTTGTATAGATAATAATCCAAAAAGGCATTAAGAACGAGATTAAAATATGTTACTTTTATCGCTTATCAAATATCCCCACACTTAAGCGTTAGCTTGTCCTTAAGCAAAATCATCAACTCAAATTAAATTTAATCTTTCCTGACTTATAATTCTCATCAATTATGTCTCAAAATAATTCGCAAATAATCATGCATTCACAATTCAACTAAAAGGGCACAAAGATTCAAACAATCCAGGTTGAAATTTTTAAAGCACAAAAACATGGGTATCTCCCTTTATTTAAATAATTATCTTTAATTCAAAATCAATAAGAATTGACATCCTCACTAAAGATTCACTCAAAGCACTCAAAGTGTTTAAGGTTTAATAAAAATGCACTCAATAGCTGAAAAATAAATGTCATTACCATAGGCTTGCTTGAAAAATCAAATCTCAACCACTATAAAATGATATAACACACCAATCAAAAGGTCTTTAAAAGATTGTAATAAGAATTAGGTTCAGGGTGCGAAAAAAAGCCAAAAAAAATTGGTTATAATCAAGATCGATTTGATAAATTACCAAACTAGAAAAAAAATAAACAAATGTTGAATCAAAAGAATGTGCATCAATCAAAACAATTCAAGAACGAAAATAAGTTTCTTCTCAAAATATGAATTTAACCGTTCAAGCTCAATCAACAAATAATTAATTAATAATCAATATTTTTTTTTCAATTTTTTTCTTTTTTAATCGAGAACAATAAGAAATAATTCAACAAATCAACCAAAAGAGCATAATTAGGCAACTAACCAAATCAAATCTCGATAAAAAGAGAATCAATAAAACATGAAAAAGTCGCAACCAAAAAAAAAATGAGTCATGAGTTAAAATTCCCGGGTTAATAAAGAAAAGGTGTGTTAGGCTCAACAAGGTTCACTAAGGGTTAATTCAAAAGGTAGGCTTTTTATCGGTCAAGTGGGTTAAACCTAAGTGTCTTTATCATCTCAATATATAAAATCAAAGGAGTGGCCTCGACATGCATAATCGAAGCAAGTTCTAGAATAGCAAATCAAGTTGACACTCATAACTAATAATAGAATGAGCACGACAAATATATACTCTGAAGCCTGTAACACCCCCTTACCCGTGTCAGACGCCCGGACTGAGTACGAGGCATTACAGAACTTTAACAAAATTAATTTTTTCATATTTTATTTTAAAGTCCCTTTTTGC
>CM025145.1:29660315-29671326 GCA_013467495.1 Gossypium gossypioides
TTGTCTGTTTGTTTGCATGGGGATTACACACTGAGTTTACGTAAACTCACCCTTTCTGTTTAATCTGTACAAGTAATCCCCAGACATAAGCGGATCGGTGCGGCGTAGGACTCAGTGGTGGTCACATGCCTCCTTTTTTCTATTTGATACTTATTTACGATTTTAATTTTTATTTTGGGTTATTTTTCCTGTAATAATGGTCTCTATGGATTTTTACCTAAATTTTGGGTTTTATATTGTTTTCTGGTTATATCTGCTAGAAGTAGGTAAAACTTGAGTTTTCAAAAGAGATAAATATTTTATCAAAATACCAAGCACACACAAACTATTTTAAAATCTTCTACAAAGTATAGCATTTTAGAAATGAATCACGATTTGAGAATTTATGAAAGATAATGATTAGTTCTAAACGAAAAACAGTTTTAGCAGTGATACGATTTTCAAACGCACTATCATGTGACATCGCCAGATTCGGCCATAACATCCAGGTTGGGTTAGGGGTGTTACAGGGATTATTACAACTTTAACAAATCCAACAGTCATTGCATATTCTTGAGTATTATGCGACACAAGTTCAACTCATACGAGTGACTTGCCACCAAATGTAGTAGTTAATTTGGGTCAATTTCACGCTTGAGGAGCTTGTTTTCTAGCCAATTTAGTATTTAAAATTGCATGTTCAATATTAGTGGCTTAAGATTAAAAGTTAATAAAAATAAGTGTTTTAAACACATTTTTTAGTGTTGATGACCTAGTAGGCCGACATGAGTCTTAGGTAGGATTAATTTGGGTGTTTAAGTTTGCAAGAGGCTTAATTTTAGGCCCAATTGACGTAGGAACATGGGGTGAGTGATGCTCAAGCTTCCTGAGCCGTGAAAGCATGAGAAAAACATCAAAAGCAACAAAATGTCATGTGTGGCGTGACACGCAATATGAGTGGCGCGACATGCAAGGTCTGTGTTGCAACACGCAGCTTTGTGTTAAGCCACAGTAGCCCTGTATTAAGTCACATCAAACTATGTTGAGCCATAAAACCTAAACATGGGATACAAGCAAGGGTAACATTGACAACCATATTTTAGTAGATTCTCAGATATTTTATTTTTTACTTGCACCCAAAGTATCGGGGGCATACCAGGCATAAAGTGTACATATTTTAACCTATAAATAAGAGGCTTTTGTACACAAATTAGGGCATCAATCCATCAACATACTCATCAAACACAGTTTTTAGTTTTCTTTTCTTTTATGTTTTAGTCAAAACTTTTCTATTACGATGTGAAAACAATAGCGAGCGGAGATGTAGCAACCCTTTTCACGGTGTCATAAATAGTAGTCAGTATTTTCTTGTTTATTTAATGTTTATAGAGTTATATTAGGGTTGTATTAAAATTTGGTTAGAAAATTTTAACGTTTGGATAGTTAATTAATTAAAAATGACTAAATCGTAAAAGCTGCAAAAGTTAGATTCTATTATTTAAAAGAGCTAAAGGGCTATTGAAATGAAAATTAAGGGACTCAAATGGTAAATATGCCATATAGATATGTAGTGGATGACTATGAACATTGTTTTGTTATGTGTTAGGTAATTAATAAAGGGTAAACTTGTAATTATATAATTAAATGAAAGTAAAACATAAATTAAAGATGAACAAAGCTATTTTCATCTTTTTCTTCTTGAAAACCGAACTCCATGGAAGCTTAAAATAAGCTTATGGCCAAGGCTTGTTTCACATGCATGGTATGTATTTTTTTTATTGTTTTTCATGAATTTTATGTTTTTGAGGTCATTTTAGCTTAATCTAGTTAACTCATGGGTTAATTTGTGAAATTGTTAAAAGGCTAAGGACCTTCCATGAATGAGTTAAGTGTGTTTGTATGGCCAAGGCTTGTTTCACATGCATGGTATGTATTTTTTTCATTGTTTTTCATGAATTTTATGTTTTTGAGGTCATTTTAGCTTAATCTAGTTAACTCATAGGTTAATTTGTGAAATTGTTAAAAGGCTAAGGACCTTCCATGAATGAGTTAAGTGTGTTTGTGAGCTTGGTTTGTAGATTCCTGAATTTAATAGTTAAATGGAAGTAATTTGTTAAGTCATTTTTAGTAATTTTGATGTTTAAGGATTTAATTGTTAAAATAGTGATATTACATAGAATTTTTGTGAAATTTTGATAAATGTGGGCTGAATGGGGACTATATAGAAATCGGCTAATATGGGTTTTATTTAAATTTAGTTAAATTGTATCTTTCGGGTTTAGGGACTAAATTGCATAAAGAGTAAAATGTTGAGGGTAATTTTGTATATATGGCTTTTGTTTTGGTTTGTAAATGTTTGCATAATTTTGTTTTGGTCATTTTGGTTTAATCTACTTATGAATGAATAGATTATGGTTGAAGTAGACATGAATGGTAAGTTTGGTATGTGTTTATATTTGGATATTGTGAACTTGAATGCAAGTTATCTTGATGTGATATATGAGTTTGGTTTGGCAAATGAATTGTGGTGTCAACAAGGGCACATTGGTTAGACACTCAGGTTGTATGTTTTGGTATGTTTTAAAGCTTATTTGAATGTGTTTTTAAAGTATAGAAATGGTTGATTTTGATTTGGCTCGGTATCTACGTTTTGGATGAAAGTTTGCCTTATTTTGAAAGCTTTTTAAGGTGCACACGGGCTGTCACAGGACCGCGTGCCACACACGACCTACTCATACGATCGTGTGTCCTATTGGTTTTCAAGTGCATGTTGGTCCATACAGGCAAAGTGAGTTACACGACTTGACCACACGGTCGAGTGACCCTGTGTTACACAGTTTAGCCACACAACCATGTTTCAAAGTCACATGATCTGGGCTCTATCATACGGCTGTGTAACCCCTATTTTCAAAATTTTCAAAATTTTTCATGTTTTTTTGTTTTGATTCAAATTAGTTCCCGATTGTTTCTAAACTATTTTTAGGGCCCTATAAGCTCGATTTTAGACCTGTAAGTGTATGTATGCTATGAATAATATTTAGTTTTGAATTTTGATATTTTAATTAATATATGAATGGTTTAATGCTGTTGAATGTTTCAATATGGGTTGTAATACTCCATAACCCTAATTCGATGACAGAGATGGGTAAGGGGTGTTACAGGAGATTGCTCTAGATCCGCACTTAAATATATTTATCAATGGAAATTCTCCTATCTCTTTATTTATTAATTTATTTATGCTGTGTTAAATTGATCACTTAACTGTCGTATGAATATTAGAATAATTCCTTGTGTTTATTTTACATCTTGCATGATTCATTTATTGAACTAATTAATTAATCAGGACGATTAATTAACAACGGAATAAGGGTTCATAATAAGATTACTTGGTATAAATTATATGTTCTCAAAATATTAGGCTTCACAACCCTGATAAGTAATCATAGGGTAGATGAATCGGGAGATAAGTTGAATCGAGTAAATTGTAGTTATGCAGGCAAAAAAAGTGAGATCGGGAGATAAGCGAGTATCTGCCGATTAATTAATTAGTAGAGTTGAGAGGTAATATTAGTTAATTAATATCTAATTCATATTAATGCCCAAATTTTGGGATTGGTTAATCTTCTATGTTTTAATTAGGAATTTAGGCTAGAGGCTCGCGTTGTCAACACTAGGAATAGGAAATTCCATTAAGTTAGTTAGGGTTAGTTAATTTAATTTGTTTAGTTAAAATCTCAATTTATATTCACACTACTAATTCGTGACTTGATTATATTACTTATTGTTTTCTGTAATTAATATAATATTAATTTATCCAATCTATAATCTCTTGGGTACGATGTAACAACTTACCTGTTGTATTAACCCCTAGTAAACCCCGTTGATCCTAACACATTTCTTTCTAACCCGTTAATGTTTACTCATAACCCACATTAATGTTGTAAATCATTTTTCTTATTGACTCCCTTTTTACCGAGACTTGATTTGGTTAGTTGCTTGACTATATTTCATCATTTGCATTGCTAAATTTTACTTCATTAAAAAAATCAAAATCAAAAATGAAAAAAAAAATTGATTGAGCTTGAATCATTTAGTCTCATATTTGGTATAAAAGCTTGCATCCACTATTTATTTCTTATTAATGTAAATTTTTTTAATTCAACAACGAATTTTTTTTTCTAGTTTGGTAACTTATCAACTCGATTTTCGATTGTAACCAACTTTTCTGACCTTTTCCATATCCTTAACTTAAGCCTCGTTACAACCTTCTAAAGACTTCTTGATTGGTGTGTCATCTTATTATATAGTGGTGGAGATTTGATTTTCAAACAAGTCTATGGTAATAACATTTCTTATTCGACTGTTGAGTGCACGTTACTTGAACCTTAAACACTTTGAGTGTTTGAGTGAACCTTAGTGAGGATGTTAATGTCTGTTGAGTTTGAATTTCATATAATTATTGAGATAGGGGAGACATCTATGTTTTTAATGCCTTAAAAATTTCTGCTTGGATTGCTTTTGCTTTTTAGTGTTATTTTAGTTTGAATTTCTAATGCATGATTATCTGTAAATTATCCTAAGAGATTATCGATGAAAACAATAAGTTAAGGGAAGTTAACTTGAATGTGGGTTGAGAATTATGCTTGAGGACAAACGAACGCTTAAGTGTGGGGATATTTGATAAGTGCTAAAAGTAACATGTTTTAGCCTCATTCTTAATGTGTTTTTAGGTGACTATTCGATGTTCATGGTGAATTTTATGCTTCCAATCCTTTAAATTTATGTTTTTATGCTTAATAGAGCATTTGGGAGCAAATGGAGCAAAAAATGAGCGAAAACTGAAACATCGAAGCAAGTTATAGGAGTCACATGGGCTGACCCTATCCACACGACCTGTGACCCGTACAGCCTACCAACGGCCATGTGGTAGGCCGAGTCGATTTCGTAAATTTGCACTTTGAACTACAGAAAATTGTAGTTTTTAGGTTTTTCGGGAATTCTAAGAAGCATAGACAAAAATAAGAAGATAGGAGAGAGTCATCATAGAATACTTAAGAAAACAACTCGAAAAACACCATTGAAGTTGACTCTAAAGCAGATTTTTGTCAAGATTAAAGATTCCCAGTTGATTTTTTAGGAGATTTGTTAGAAGATGAACCCTATGATGGATTCAATCATTTGATTTTTTTTTATGCAATGAATACTTAGTTTCTTGTTCTCAATTATGTGTGCTTAATTCTAGGTTTGACATTTCTAAATTATTGATCCATGTTTGATGTGCTTAAATTGGAGGTTGAATAGACCATGTTTAAGAGTAGATCTTGCATAATTGAGTGGAGTTGCATGCAATCCTAGAAATAGGATGACATAAATCTACCAGATTAGAGTCAAATATAATAGTGGAATCCGTGGCATGAATTAATGTGATAATAGGGGTTTTAATTAGAAAGAAACTTCAATTAATCAACCTAAAGTCAGTCGCTCTTATTCTCGAAAGTGATATTAGCATAGTTTAAGGATTTTTACAGATCAAGTTACTAAGTAAAGAAATTACGTAATTTAGATTGATAGTGACAGATGAAATCTAAGTGAATTATTTCCTAGGTATTATTTTGCTTCTTGGTTGTTAATATTTTACTTTCCTGATTTGTTCTTTTTTGAGTTCGTTAGTTAACTAATTTAGTTAATTTTAGTTCGTAATCAATCACTCCAATTATTTGATTAAATAATAAAAAGACAGTAAATACTAGTATTTTTAGTCTTCATAGGAACGATATGTTTGCTCACCGTAGCTATACTATTAATTGATAGGTACACTTGCCTTAGTCAAATTTTTAGTTAGTTCTGTGGACATCAATTGGCTTATCAATGCTATATGCATACTTAATGTATTGAAAGATGATGAAAATTGATTTGTATTTGTAGGATTTGAAATGGTTAGACATGGAATATATATGTATATGTATATGTATATGCAATTGTCTCAAATTATGTTGTTAATGTTTATGTTATATTATATTGAATCATGAAAGTATCACTGAGCCCTATCGCTCAGCATACAGTTTATTTATTCCATGCACAGGTATAGGTATTGTCGAAGCCTTGGGGAAGTGAAGTCAACTTCCAGACAACAACAATCAACTCAATCTAAGCTTGTATATCTCCTTTTTATTTTGTCAATGGCATGTGCCTAAGAATAGTTGGTCTCAAGTGTAAATGATCAACATGGTTGTATATAAGTTGAGATTATGTGAAATTGGTTTTGGTCATGCATAAAATTGATGCTAATGGTTTGATAATTATGTTTTGAGCATGTTTTGATTATATGGAATGATTGATTTGGGGCATTTAGGCAAAATTATGCTAGGTGGATACCATTGAAAAATAGGGACCTAGTGGTTTACCACCAATGTCGTGACTTTATACCCTGAATGTTGCGACATTAAACCACCTCATCACGACGTCCCGTATTTGAGGTCGCAATGTTGACTCTGTTTTATTTTGAAAACTTTGCAATTTTGTCCTTAGGTTGGGAAGTTTGGGTACTATCTTCAATGTCGCGACTTTAATCCCTGAAAGTTGCAACATCCACCTAAAAACTTTTGAAAGCATTACAGTTTAGCCCTTGCTCGATCCTAAGATGGTACTGAGCTTTCGTAAGCTTGTATTTGACCTGAAAATGATTGCTTATCATGTTTAATGCACATTTTACTCATATTTAAATGTTAAATGTTGGTATTTGAATATAGTCGATCGTAGTTACTTCGAAAATGAATATGACATCCTATAGCTCAGACTTAGTGATCGGGTCAAGTATGGAGTGTTACAATTTGATTATGCATATACATGAATTTTTACGGTCATATATTAAATATGAAAAGAAGTTATGAGAAATAACAAATATGTTGTCTTGTTTCACCAAGTGATTTTAAGCCTCTTTACAACAACTTGGTGGAAAAAACATGATGTATGGTTTTGGAAACACCCTTAACACGTCTTTGTCATCAGATTAGGGTTATGAAACATTACCATATAATAAAAAACATTTAACATCAATATTCAAATAAATTAAACATATCATAATCCATCATATCACATGCACTTTGTCCTTAAATTGAGCTTTCGAGGCCTTAAAAATAACTTAGAAACAAATCAGGACTAATTTGAAAACGTTTGGAAAATTTAGGAAAAAATCACAAAAATTGGAAAATAGGGGTTACACGGCTGTGTGCCTTACACGGCTGAAAGACACATCTGTGTCTCAGGCCATGTAACTATCGAACTAGGGACACACGGCCGTGTCCCAGTCTGTGGTCTCACCCGTGTAACTCTCTGAGTAAGGTCATAGGGCCATGTCACACGTCTGTGTGCCAGGCCGTGTAACTCACTAACTTGCAACCTAAGGAAATTATTAGATGACACACAGCTGAGTCGCACGCCCGTGTCTCAAGCTATGTGGACCCAAAATTTACCTAAAATCAAGTCATTCCAAAACCATTTCATGCATAAACATTCAATCCATTTGTGCACACCTTGAAGGGACCTAAACATCATCCAATCATACACCAAAATGCCATTTCATGACCCTAAATCAACTAATCAATATGTCATTCAAAGGTACCACAATTATAACAATACAATGTTTACCAAAACATGTGAACATTACCTAATTCCATGCTTAAAGACCTCATTCTATTATGTGCCTAAAACACATCATAATTGACCATTTCCAAGCCACATCTTATACCAAAATGTCATACACATCATACACATCCATCATAAAAAAAAATGACCAAAAGAACTTCTTTAAACAAGCATTATAATTCCATCAACCTTACATAAACATCAAGGTACAAATAGACCAAATTACCATTTACATATTCATCCTATACTTGTTAATATTGTCATTTCCATACATACTAACCTAGTTAAATTATGAACTAAAACATGTCACAAGTTTCTATTTTCAAACCATTATCAACATGCCAAGATATCCATATCAACAAGCACTTTAAAGTAACCAAAATCACATAACTTGGTAAGGCTTCAAGGTATACCAAACCAACAAAGCTTTCCAAAGCTTATACAATACCAAAACATCATTAACATATACACCATAATACCATTACAAATCACCCTATACATGCCATTATAAACCTTAGCCAAATTACTCAAAACCTACCGTTTTGTCTACTATATAGTGTGATAGATCTCCGACAAACTTCTAACTGGTTGAGCTTCCGATAAACTGTAAAACAAGGAAAATAACTACACAAGTAATGAATGCTTAGTAAGCTCGTATAAACCTAAAACATAACCTATCATTTCAATAATGAAATTTATAAAATAAGTACAAACCGTTACCAATATCGTATGCTTAATAAAAGCCTCTACAATAGCATCATACTCGCAAGTTAGCATACTCGTTCATGATACATATGAGATCAACCATGTATAAACATAACATTTAATTCATCATTGTTACCATAAGATCATGATTTATTTCATTTGCATACTTATTATTTTCAATACCATAAGTTTAGTACAAACCTATTCAAGCATTATCAAACTCACATGTTAATAGGTTTATCAACAACATATATAAACTCATTTACATCATAAGTAGAATTTCATAAAATACATCATATAAGCTTTAAACCCTTTCATATAGCATGAACATTTCCAATTAGTCACTTACCATTCCATTCCTTTTCTTACCCGTTGAATCCTCTAGAATTTCATCGGATACTCAAGAAAGCTCACACGAAGTGTGCCTTTACATATAACTGTAACCTTTCCTTTACATAATTACTCACACGAGCTGTGGAATGGGCCTGCTCACACGAGTTGTGGGTTAAAATGTAAGCTACACGAGGCTGCTCACACGAGTTGTGGAGAATCTACAACAAATGTAGGACCTTAGCCATCGATAGGACATTCAAGACCAGCACCCGAAACATGAACTCCCTAATGACATGTCATTTGTATCCTAAAAATTCCTAAGGTTTAACCGGGGCTCGATACCCATCAATTCATCATAACCTTGATACATTTGTACAATGATTTATTTGCATTAAAATAACATAATAAACATTCAATTTAAACAGCATTTAAGCAATAATAGTTCATACAAACTTAATCGTCAAATTTGTGGCCCCGAAACCACTATTTTCGACACCACTGAAAAATGGGCTATTACAGTTTCATATATTTTTTAATTGTGAAATTTAATTTCTTAGATTCCAAGAAATACATAAAGTGAGTAAATTTGGAACCATCACTATAAAAGATAAAGTGATCACTTTGAAGATCATATGACAGTGAATTGGTAATCATACAACGGATATCCTTAATAACATTTTTTGAAAAAGAATGAATAATTACACATAGTGAGGACGTTGGTCTTGTGACTTTTCAATACAGAAATAAATATAAAGTTTCACCATGTGGTACAAATAATTAACATAGCTATGTTGGAAATTTTGAGATTTGCGGATGGGGTACAAGCCTATACTATTTGAGTTACCCATGATGGAAACTCAACTCAACGCTTAGTATAATACAAGTCTTATGTTCAATAAGACAAAGTACATCGTAAGTATGTGATTTTTAGCACTATAAAATAATATATAATATATCATTCCAGGATAAAAAGTGTTAGGTACTCGTAACAGTAAGGGGAAAGATGAGTAATATACTATTAATAGACCCATAACATAAATGTCTTAGAGTGTAATAATAACGTAAATACTCTTGATAGGTTCTACCTATGTTAGTGGAAGTGTCACCGTTTCTAAGAGCTCAAGGGCTTGGCTATAACAACACTCATGAAAAAAGGTTATAGACATATGGTTATAATAGTACCCCCTGGATACTATGCATTGACTGGTGTTGAAATAATTGTGTGAGATGTTTTCAATTAATCAAATGCAACAATCGGTTCAAAGCTTAGTCTACCATGCAATTTCAATTAACTTTAACATGTTTCAATAAGTGAAGGTTTAATCGTAGGACACATTTCTTTATGCAATTGATTTAAAAGATTATCAAAGTCTAAAATATTTTGAAAATTTAGGGGGGGAGATTTTTGGAACATTTTGAATATATATATAGTGTTCCAATAGTTTTAAATTAAAATTTATAAGTAACCAATAATTTTATTACTTGATTGTTGGTCAAGAGTTGTCACTATGCATAGCGATATAATATGTCACTTAAATACCAAAAGTTATGGCACTTGGTTAATTAACAAAGAATTATAATTATTCAAGTATATATCTATTGAATATTTAAGTTCACTGTTAATAGATGTGACTATCCAAATAAGCATATTGGATAGTTAAGTTTTTATGAAAGACATGAGAACTCCTATAAATAAGAGTGAACTTTCGTTTGTATGGCACAACCAAAACAATAGAAACAAAATTTCTTTCTATTCTCCCACAATATTTTATATCCAAATATTTCTCTATAAAGAATTACTACAAAAGTTCTGTATAGAAATTGATATTCTTACTATGCTCTGCTCAATGTTCAGTGGATTGTTTTTGTTAGTGCAAAATGTCAACAGTCATTGGGCTTCATTGTATACTTGAGGTTCATTTGTCAGTAACTCTTTTCAACACCATAATATAGGCAGGGATGAATAGAATGTTAAAAATAGTGGCATGATTACATGCCTTGAAGCCTTCAGTTAATTTCTCATAAGTTCATTTTTATCCCTACCCACCAACAGCTATACAAATTTAGATATTATAGAAACTATAAATAGTTTTCTTAGTGCCATCCCTAATACTAGGAATGGGTTTTTATTTTATTTTATTGAAAGATTGAGATTGATTTTCTTTCAAGTAGCAAATAGTTGTAGAGTTCTTTAAGAATTGAGTTATATGTTTGAGATATACCCTGGATAATTGAGTTTGCAATTCGAGTTGATTTGACTCAAATTACTCTTAGTTAAATAACTATTTTCATTTAAATTAAATTATAAAAATATCTTTTAAAATATTTAATATTTAAAAATGAATTTGAG
>CM025145.1:29749057-29760703 GCA_013467495.1 Gossypium gossypioides
TGGGGTTTTATAAATAAGGGAACAAAATAACATAAATGAAAAGAACTTTAGAAAACTAATTTATAAACTTTATCAAATTTAGCTATCAGTGATTAACTCGCTTTGGTGATCATAACTAATTCCTATTTTTGGATTTCTATTAAATCAACTAGTTATTAACCTAGTAAGATCTCTCGAACTTCCACTAAACTAATGAGTCAGCAAGAACTACTTATCTCTCGACCTCACAGTCCAAACCAGTTTGAGGCTAAGGTGTTCACGGATAGGCCATACCAATTTTTAGGTTAATTCCCTAGTGTCTGTGTCACAACATCGAAGGCAGTATGCTCAGGTTTAGGGTAGCTTTATGGGTGTGTCGCGACACCGAAGGCAGTCTCGAGATTCTTGCATTCTGCTCCCTATGTTGCGACATTGAACTTCCCGTGTTGCAACACAACAATTAGGATTGAGTTTATATGCCCTCAGATGGTCTCCTGCACACTCACTAAGTCCATTAGCTCACCTTTAAGCCTTATTCGGCCCTAAGGTCAATAAAAGACTCAAAATACACTTTTTATTAAATTTAAACTAAATTATGATAACTTAGCTAAAACATAATGAAAAATGCTTGTATTCAAGCTCCTCAAGTGCGAAAACTAGTTTAATCTGTTACACTGTATTATGGCAGATCAAACTCCCCCACACTTAAGTCATTTCTTGTCCTCAAGCAAAGCAACAAAAACTGAAAATTAAAAGACGACCCTTGAGCAAGTATGGTAAAAATGTTGGTTTCGGATTACATAACTAGGCATTTCATATTTACACATAATCTTGACATGATATATAACTGACTTACTACTTTTGATATCAAACACCTAAGTTCAATATATTACGAGGTAGACAAATGTTAAAGTTTTCAAACGTGTGAGTCCATCAATAAATCATATAGGTAATTTGATTATCCTAGTAGAATACAAATAGTCGATAATGCAATTGTTTAATATAATGTCAATTCATAAGTACGTTTACCTAAATCACATAGGACTTTTCGGCTTGTAACGTTCTGAGGCTTGGGACAGGTTTGTAATTCAAAAATAGTAAGCATCAAAATAGTTTCAAGCACGAAAATAGTTTGGCACATCATATTCTTCCCTATTCACCCCCTTAGTGACCCTTACCCGCTCATCGTCTTATTTCTCCTTCTCTTACCTTCCTTATTTCTCCACATAGGAAGTCACAACATAATATAACAATTATGGCTAGCTCACGAGTTTTTGTGCACTAATGAATGAGCTTTTCTGCTTTTGTGACTTGTCACATTTTTTTTCTTTTTCAATAAATATCACTTATAAATGCTTTTACTTTTTAAGTAATTTTTTTACTCATTTTGATTTTCTTTTTAAATTTTTCTTTTGTTTCACATATTGGCTAACCTATAATCACTATATCACATTGATCCTTCCTATTTCACTCTATTTTTTGAAAAGTCCATCGTAATGTATCTATTTAACCATCAATATGCATGGCCAGACGTCTATAGTCATGCAGATCAGGACCAAAGAAAAATGGTAAGTACAAATTGATATTTTGGCTTGGGTTTTGTACGAATATTCATCAAGAAGTGTTTTTTAGCTCAAAAATAGGTACTAAGGAGGAATAAATAGGGTTAGGTTTTTAGTTATAGGTGGGTACCAAACAAAGCCTTAGGTCATCCCTAGGTATCTCAATATTCAGAAATTTAATCAATCAAACAATCATAAGTTCAACAATGTATCATACATATTAGCATGTTCGTTTCCCTGTACTCTATATCATTTGGTACATTCAACTGCTCAATGTCTATTTACAGTGTAATATATAGAACTTAGTAGTCTAATAATACAAAATTTAAAATCATCTATTATCATGCCAAGCTTATAGTAAATACAATCAACCTACATACATACTCCTAACCAATCGCTTTTATTTCTAAAATCTCAAACACACAATTGACAATAAAAATTAAAGAAAAGCATAAATTTTTTTTAGAAAAAATTTGATGTTACTCCCCCACACTTTAGATAACACATTGTCCTCAATGTATAGCCCTGGAAGGATAAAGAAAGAAATTACCCGATTGATCGTGGTAGTTTCATAATCTCTTGGTCGGTGCTCCCTTCCATTTTTCGTTGAAAGCTCTAACTTGTTATGTTTCTTTCATGTGGGGTTCCTAAAACAACTTAAAATAGAAAAAATGAAGCAAATAACAACCTACTGTTAATCTTACTCGTAAAAATAAAAATTAAAAAGTATTTCAAATACAGTCTTTAAACATTAACAGTTAAAAAGTTCAATCATCCTCCTCAAAATCCATCTCATCAACCTCTTCTCCTTTTTCATCCCCGCTCTCTTCCTATTCCTCACTTTCTTGCTCCTCTTCTTCTTGCCCTGTATACATTGGACCGAACATATCCGCCGAATAACTGGGTACTCTAATGTTGTTCTGCCATGCAAATGCTTGAAAAAATGGGCCCAACTCTTGCATCCAGTGTATCATCCAATCTAACTTTTGATGACTACTCTTGCCAATTTCTTGTCGAGTTGTCGACTTTGCTTTCCGTTGAGATGAGGCTGGAGTAGTCATTTTCTCTTGTTAGCGTTTGTTTCACTCCTTTATTTGTTTCGTACGAAGCTCTATGTACTGCGTATACAATGTATCTCCTATGATACTTCTAGATGGCTTCATAAATTATCCAATGGACATCATTGAGACACTTACTCTTTTGCACAAGGCTATCACTAAATAGGGAAAGAAAATCCCGATTTTCTGGCCGCTGACGCACCATTTCATATATTGATATATTCATGTTCTGATGCATACCTATTTTTTCTACAAAGCTACTCGAAAAGTATTGAAATTAGAGACATTTAGAGCAGGAGCAGTTCAGGTGCATACAAATTGGATCCACATTTTTTCAACAGGAAACATTTTCGCTAGATTAAAAGATGTAGGAATATTGGTACCTGGGCGACATTTCCATTCACCCTTCCCTTCTGTTAGGTAATTTATAACATTGTCCATATTTATATCTTTCAATATGCTAAGTCTATTTCTTCCACAAAATCTTTTTCATAAAACGGGGTGTTATAAAATTCACATAAAACTCGAGGGGTGATTCTCACTTCTTTCCTTCGCGCAGGCAATGTTTCCCACGTGGTACCTTCAGTCTTTCTAGACTCTTGGTCCCTAAGAGATGCATAAAATTTCTGAACTACCAAGACCACAACAGAGTCTTCTGAGATCACACAAAAGCGTTCCTATCTATGATATCAGACCAAGGGCCAAATTTCTTGACATAGTGTCATCGATGATTCAAACCGTCATTCTTAAATAAACATCTTTCTTTGAATCTCTAAAAAGTATTTTTCAATGTTTTGATTTGGAAATTTTGAAGGGTTTGAAACCGTTGATGATTCTTGTTCTCTAATTCTCCTAGATTTTTGTGGAGGCATTTTCGATTAACTTTTCTATCTAGGAGCCAATAAAATATCAAGCAATATATCTAATGGAACAATAAAATTAAGTTAGAAACTCATAACCTTGAATGGAGTGCGTCAAATTCCTTTATAAAATTACTGTGAAGAAATCTCGTAAATGCTTTGTTTAGTCCCTGCACTTTAAGGAAAATCACACACACAAAAAAATTGTTGCAATTGAAGAAAGGGGAGTTTAGGGAGATTTTGAGGGATTTTAAAGAGTTTAGAAGTTAAGAAAGGTCATAGTCTTAGGTTAAAATAGTTTTTAGGTTTTAATAGGGTTTTTTAAGGTTAAAAATTGGGTTAAAACATGGATTATACCGTCAGGTTGCATAATCGGGTCAACTCGACCCTGTAAAAAATTGCAGCGATTTCGTGATACAAGGTTCTATGTCGCGACACCCTTGGTAGGATGTCGTTGTCGCGACACCGGGGTTCGTTGTCGCGACATGCTTTGAAAATTTTGAAAACTTGGATGAACTACCCTCTGTCTCGCGACACAAGAGTACTGTGTCGCAATATGGAGATGATGTTCTTGATTCTATTGATTCTGGTTTAGGTGTCATGGAACAGGAATACCCTATTACGACACCGACTCTATTTTTACCCAAACTTTCTATTTCCAGACCGTTTCGGTTTGTATTAAAAAAATTTAATAAAAATTAAAGTCTAAACTACCGATTAATTAAGAATACAATAATATGCATAAAATTAGAACTTAATGAAAAATGTCAAGTTTTATTGTTGGATTCATCCGTCATCTCTGTTAGTGTATCCGTGGACGCTTCTTTGGTTCTATCAGTATTCGTCCAGCGTTTGTCATGCCACTCAACCTTCCTTCTCTTATCTCGTTCTCGAAACTTGTTCTTCCAACTTGCACTTATTAAAGAG
Source organism: Gossypium gossypioides (assembly GCA_013467495.1). Classification (NCBI taxonomy): domain Eukaryota; kingdom Viridiplantae; phylum Streptophyta; class Magnoliopsida; order Malvales; family Malvaceae; genus Gossypium; species Gossypium gossypioides. Next base: position 29,753,444 of record CM025145.1, read on the forward strand.
AACTCTTTTCCTGGCTGAGGGTGCTTAGGCTTTTGGATAGATATTTCATAACAATGCTTTCCTAACTTTTCCTTATCTCCCCTACCCTATTGGTGACCACATTTAAAATTTTATGTTTCACCATTGATCTTCACTATTAATTTTTTTTCTCTAGGTCAATGGTGGACCTTGGTGCAGCTAGAAAGGGTCTACCCAACAGAATGGGTATTTCACGGTCCTCTTCAAAATCTAATATAACAAAATTGATCGAGATAATAAAGCTCCTCACTTTAACTAATACATCTTCAAGCACTCCTTTAGGTTGTACTGAAGACCTCTTTGCTATTTGTAGTGTAATCTGTGTATTTTTTAGATCCTCTAACTCGAGTTTTTCATAAATAGATAAGGGTATTGAATTAATGTTGGCTCCTAAATCACATAGAGCCTTACTAAAATGGATGTTCCCTATCTCTATAGGTATCATAAAACTTTTCGGGTCTTTTAATTTTGGGGGATGTGTTTTGAAATAATCGCATTACATGAGGCGCTTATGTTAACTTGCTCTCCTATTTTTACTTTCCTATATCTAGACATGATTTCTATTAAGTATTTGGCATACTTAGGGACTTTCTCAATTAAGTCAATTAGAGGCAAGATAACATTTAGGGATTTAAATAATTTTAGAAAACTTACAAATTCTACCTCATCCCATCTTTGTTTCTCTTCCAACCGTGAAGGGAATGGTACCCTTGTCAATCCATATTCCTCTATGGGCTTATCTTTTGGCTTAGCTATCGGCTTAGCTACTTTTTCAAGTTTCGGTTCAACATCAGCTCCTTGAGGGTTTTCTTGAAGATTTTATGAATCCTCCTTATTTTCCTCTTGAGTGAGTTTTTCCAGGCTACTCAGTACTTTGCCTGAACAAAGCGTAATTACTTTCACTTACTCCTTCCCCTCTCTCCGAGGATTGTTCTCTATATTACTAGGGATTTTAATGTCAATTTGTCATTTTAGATCTCTCATCATACTCATCAATTGGCTCATTAGATCTTCCCATTTAGTCAATGTTTTTTTTTGTATTAGTGTACTCAGATTGCACTTGTTTTACTTTAATTCTCATTGACTGCATCTCCCACTCGATCTAATCCAAGCGTTGACCACATACAATATAGTCATTTGGGTTGGCCCTTTCTTGAGGCTTTTGTAAATAAAGAGGTTGATAGTTAGCATTTTTTAGGTTGGTTAGAACTATTACCTCCTCGTTGGTTTCTTCCCTATCTCAGGTTCGGGTGGTCTCTCCATTTGGGATTATAAGTATTTGAATAAGGGTTTCCACCCATATTTCTAATATAGTTCAAATCCTCAGTAGGATTGTTGATGTAATGGAAGGGCGGTTTATCTCCTCCATACATTGATGATGCACTAGTTTAAGACTCTATACGGTGGAGTCTGTCTACAATCTATTGGTCTCTATCATTCTCCTGGACAGCTTTTACCATAGATGGTTTGTAGCCATATGTATAACGCTCAATTGGCCACTAGTAGGAGTTCATCGTTATATTTTCTATCAACTCATACATATTATCATATGTTCTGTTCATTAGGGCTCCTCTTGTGGCTCCATATAGTCCTGATGTGCTTGTGCATCCAACTTGTTGTAGAACATTTGTAGTCTTAACCACTCTGGTAATCCATTGTGTAGGCATCACTGGATCAACGTTTTAAAACGTTCCCAAGTTTCATGAAAACTTTCTCATTCCAATTGTTTGAATGTTTCTAACTCTCTATTCAGTTGGACAATTTTTCTAATAGGAAAGAACTTTTGTAAGAATTTTCCTACGAGTTCGTCCCATGTTGTAATAGATCTTAATGTCTGCGAGTCTATCCAAGAGAAAGCATTATCAATTAAGGAGAAGGGGAACAACTGAAGATGAATAGCATCATCAGTGACCCCATTATATTTAAAAGCATCACAAAGCTAAAAGAACTACTTTAGATGTTGATCTGGGTCCTTCATTATTGTGCCTCTTAATTGTAAATTGTTCCGGATCATCTGGATTATTGCTGGTTTAATCTCAAAATTATTAGTCGTGATGGTTGACCTTGCTATACTTCCTTGAACCATCTCCACACTTGGTTGCACGTAGTCCCTCAAGGTTCCTTCATTTCAAGCCATCGTTACATTTACGGGTAGCTACGGTGGTGATGGTAAGTCCTCTGGGTTATTATTGTTAATCTCGTTAAATAGTGGGTTGTCTCGGGTGGGAAATTGCCTACAGCAGGTGGTCGGTTCTGCATTTGTTGTTGTTGTTGTTGTTGTCGATGATTTCTACAAATTATTCTCTTTGGACCGATGGCTGGCTCTATAGGCGTTCCCCTACTACTAGTCAAACACTGAAATCAAAAAGAAAACAAAAGTTGTCAGTAAAAATAAAAATAAAACTTGTATCTATAATTTAAATATTTCCAAATTATTCTATTAAATGCAAAGATAAAAATTAATCAAATGACATTGGCTCCCCGACAATGGCATCAACAACTTAACCACCTCTGAAAGTACTAACGTCCAGAGTGAGAATACTACACAAAAGATATAAGATAAGCGTGTCTGCAAGTATATGGGTCAGGTTGTTTTGAGAATCGTACCTAAGGGTGGCTAGTACTAAATTAATTCTAACCTAAACACAAATAAATCTAATTAGTATTTTAAATAAATCATTTTAAGATAAAATATAAATAGAAGTTTTTGGGGTTTTATAAATAAGGGAACAAAATAACATAAATGAAAAGAACTTTAGAAAACTAATTTATAAACTCTATCAAATCTAGCTATAGGTTATTAGTTTGCTTTGCTGGTTATAACTAATTCTTATTTTTGTGTTTTTATTCAATCAACTAGTCATTAACCTAGCAGGACCTCTCAATCTTCCACTAAACTAATGAGTCGACAAGAACTACTTATCTCTCGACCTCACAATCTAGACTGGTTTAGGGCTAAAGTATTCACAGATAGGCCATACCAATTTTGGGTTAATTTCTACCTAAATGACTTCCTAGGTTCGTCAAGCCTAGGGTTTAAGTTTTTCCTCTCCCAATCAGTAGATCCATTAAGAAAACGCTACATGGTAATTTGTTAGTCACAGCTCCACTCACTAATCCCCCATAAGAGGATTAGTTCCTCATGAATCTCATAAACACAATAAACTTAACAAATAATATATACATAAAGAATAAATCAAGAGTGAGGTTTAAAGAATCCCGAATTGTATTGATTGATGTAGCATAGAATCCACAAGATTTGGTTCGAATCTACAAATCAACTTCTCTGAATAACGCAAAATGGAAAAGAATTGAAATAAACCTAATGCCTAAAAGAAAGGAAAAACTAAATACTAGATTTATAAAGAAAAACTTAGAATATAGTCGTCCTTAACAAGTGTTTAAGAGCCTATTTATAGAGTTAGGTTTGTCGTCATCCTCAACCCATGGTCAGCTAACGCTCTCGTGTTTAACTTTTGATTGTAAGGACCAAAACGCCCCTAGCTCATGAGTATTTCTCGTACCTGACTGATGTCACGACACCCTAGTGCCTGTGTCGCAACATCGAAGGCAGTATGCTCAGGTTCAAGGTAGCTTCTGGGGTGTGGGCAATCTCGAGATTCTTGCATGTTGCTCCCTATGTTGCGACATCGAACTTCCTGTGTTGCAACACAGCGATTAGTATTGAGTTTATTCGCCCTCGAATGGTCTCCTGGACACTCACTAAGTACGTTAGCTCACATTTAGGCCTCATTCGGCCTTTAAGGTCAATAAAAGACTCATAATACATTTATTTATTGAAATTAAACTAAATTATGAAAACTTAGCTAAAGCATAATGAAAAATGCTTGTATTCAAGCTCCTCAAGTGCAAAAACTAATTTAATCTGCTACACCTATTACAATAGATCAAGTAACAATCTCTCAAATTTTTGTATAATGTCCTACTCGTGCCATCTATTTATATGAAGTTGAGTTGTAGAAGTTCATTTCCATAAGAAAAAAACTTTCTACTTAGAGTAAGAGTAGGGTGGACGACATCCCTTAGTATTCCTACTAGGGTTGGTGCCCCTTTCACATACCAAGATAGGATTTTGGGCCTTTCTCACATCGGGTCCAATTACAAGTACTTCCCAGACTTTTGACCCAATACTTTATAATTTGATCCAACAAGATTTTGTTTTTCTATTTCCCAAAATAAACTTCAACATTTATATTAAAAAATTTTTTCATCCCTATTTTACCCTTAGTAAAATTATGACGATTTTACCTTAGTAAAATTTCGAGAAAGTATGTTTAATATTTCACCACTCAACATGTTCACTATGACTGAATGGTTTATTTTCATTTTCAAGTTTTCTTTTCAATAGGATAGATGTCATTATTTGCATTTATCCCAATAGTTGCTAGTAGGTAACCACCAAAGTAGCCCTTCAAGAAACATCCATATAAACTTATTATCCTCCTACAACTAGCCTTATACCCATATTTGCATGCTTGTAGACAAACATACATCCTTTGAAACAACATGTTATCTAGATAACAGATTGCTATTGTTCCAACATTTTGGGTCCTAACCTCCAAAAGATACTCATAAATCTTCTCATAGTGTACCTTATACCCTTCTTCAATTAATTCCAGCGCCTTAAGTTTAGCCCTTCTACACTTGGTTAGTGAGACAGGGAAAAGAAAATTTGTTTTCACATTTTGTTGCAATGATGTCAAAGAATAATTAAGATAAAAATGAACTGTTCGTTGTAATTTGACTTAGCCAAGTTGAGGTTATATTCCTATTTTTAAAGACCTTAAAGAAAATATGGTTAGGGTGTAAACTCCTAATTTGCCAAGTGTGGTCACTAGGGTCAAGTGGGTTCATTCTAGAGGCTCATATGTACCATGAACAGTGTGACTTGCAAACTATCTTTAACCTCTTATGATCATTTTCTTTTCGGAAGTTCACATAGTGATTATTCACCCTACCATACTGTCTAGCAGCTTCTTTTAGACTGTCTTTGTTGGGAAATAACAATCCAACCTCAAGTTTTGGGTTTTTCATGTTACTCTCTATGTTAAACTCAACCCAAGTTTTGTCATCTGAGTCTGATTCATGTGCACTATTTAATGTTTCAAAATCATCACTATCAGGTAATTCCCCTACTTCTACATCATCCATGTTTAAGCCATCTAAATTAACCCTAACCTTATCACATACATTCGTTCCATCATTATTAAACACATCATCACCTATTTCACAATCAGATATATCAAAATCACTTAGTTCTTCTTCACTCTCATTAAATTAATCATCAAGTAAACTTACCAAACAAATTTAACATCAATGGAAAACAATTCCACATGCATGTTTCATCACACAAAACAAAGGACATCACATAATACAAACATACACAGTGCACTGCCATTGAATTCAAATAGCTTACAATCCTAAACAATTTTTTAAACAAATTCCAATAAAAAATCATAACCCATTGAATGCAAACCTACACAATGCATAACCCTATGCAAATGCAACATATTTGAACAAAGAAATCCAAACCTACCAAACAAATTTAACATCAATGGCAAACAATAATTAGTCACAATAAAGACAGTGGGGTCTTTGGCATACACAATCTAGGTCCACATGCCAGACAATTTAATACAAACAAATTTAGTTCTATCATAAACCCTAAACAATTTTTTAAACAAATTCCAATAAAAAAAATCATAAACCCATTGAATACAAACATGCACAGTGCATAACCCCATGCGAATGCAACATATTTCAACAAAGAAATTCAAAAAATCATAAACCCAAATCCCCCTAAATCCAAAAAATCATAAACCCAAATTAGAAACTTACCCGTTACAATCTATAGAACACCTTCGGCTGGTTCTTTTCTATTAACCATTCCGGTAATGTTCTCCCAGTCACTTTTCTCCTAAACAAAAATGACAATGGTTCTCCCTTTAACCTTGTTCTCTTCAATCATCTTCCTTAAAAAATTCAATTAATTCTCCCTTTTCTCAAATTTCAATCGTCCCTTTTTCTTCTTTTTTTTGCCCATCCCTTCGACTGTCATGTCCAACGTGGCTAGTTAATAGGCCACGTCAGCTAGTTAATGTCCCACGTCAGCTATCCTGTTAGGGCTGTAACGAAAAATTGGCTCGAGGTGATTGATTTGTCACTTTCGAAAACATTAGTGATTGATTTATAATTTTCGTAAAGTTTAGTGACTGAGTTATCACTTTTGAAAGTTTAGTGACTGAAATGTTATTTTAACCAAAATTGAGTGATTGTTGGTTTACTTTTCCCTTGATCAAAATTGCATCTAGATGAAGTTTTAGGGAGGTGCATGTATGTCAATTCATGCTGATAGAATACCAAAAAAAAAATCAACCTTATGGGATGAAGATTTTCCAGGCTAGTACAGCGAAACAAGGTGAGGACTCTAGTCTATGTCCATGAATGAATCCAAATTATTGTTCTCATTTGACTTTGGAATGATTATAACAGCATGATTTTTCCGCTGCTCAAAAAATTGTGACGAAGTCCACACATACTCTCTGTTAATTTCTTGATTCCCTCAAAATACAATATTATTATTCCTTCCGAACTTTCTTTTAAATTTCTAGATATTTTTAATGATTTAGCCTATAATTCTGCTAATATTTTCATCTTCATAGTCAATGAAATCTTTAGGATTGAAGTTTTATTTATTTACTAGAATATACCATTGCTTTACTTAGGAAAAACTAATTCAAGTTTTCAACATCACAGTTATATTAATTAACATACTCTAAATGCAATGATAAGATTTGTAAGTAAAATGAATTTAAGTTTAAATTTGAAATATTATGATAAACTATATGAAATATGAAATAATTTAAGATATAATAAAATATGTAAAATACATTATATATTTATGAATGCACTAAAATTTATATAAAATCAATCATTAACGTATAAAAATTTATTTAAATTTATAAATAATGCACATTCAATATAAACATATATATTTTATAAATTGAAGTACTATCATAAATTAAGTAAATATAAGATTAAATAAAATATAACACAACATTTCTTAAATTGAATAATTATGATAAACTATATAACATATAATAGGGATATGGAAACATTTAGTCCCTGGATTATGCAACTTTTTCCAATTTGGTTCTTATGGCAAATTTTTTTTTTTTAAATTTGGTCTATATGATAACATGGTACTTTGAGATTGTGCCA
>CM025145.1:29884448-29902299 GCA_013467495.1 Gossypium gossypioides
AAAAAAAAAAACAGCATTAGCATTAGCATTGACACTTTTGTTTGATTATTTATTTTCTTACTTTATCTTTTACTAGGGATCTGCATATGTAGATTTCGGCAGACAATGGAGGGCAAAAGATATAGGGGTCAAGGAGAGGGCTTGTGCTTGGATGTCTCACGGTTTCATGAGTGTAAATACCAAGCTAGAGGCTGGAAGAGCCTTCTTGAGGTCACTTTATCTCCAATATGCTGAGTGGGGTGTTGATTTTGGTAATGTTAACACTTACATTTGTCGATCACAAACAGACAACTTGACCAGATAAATTTCCTTTCTTTGGGAGTATAATTGGAATCCTTCTGATGTTACTTTTTAATTTTTCATTTCTTTTTGTTTTTTTCCTGTCTGCAGTAAAACACGACTGTGTATTCGGCGATGATTTGGATGTAGAAGAGATAACCTTTGTATCAGAGGTAGTAACTGGCCTGTGGTACAACTATTCACATTCATGTTAAAATTTCTGAAAAGATAAACCTTTGCAGGTTCTGAGAAAGCTTGATCGCCCCATTATATATTCATTGTCCCCTGGTACCAGTGTGACACCAGCTATGGCTAAAGAAGTTAGTGGACTAGTCAACATGTACAGGATTACTGGAGATGATTGGGATACATGGAGGGATGTTTTATCCCACTTTGATATTACCAGGTGGGTCAAGCATTCCATATGATCGAGAGTTTACATTTCCAGATCAAATTTTGACTTTTTCTTCTTTTACATGTTATTGCACTTTGCTTTTTTATCTTTTATGTGACCCGATATATTTGTTTTTCTATTTCAGAGACTTTTCTACTGCTAAAATGATAGGTGCCATGGGCTTGCTGGGGAGGTCGTGGCCTGACTTGGATATGCTACCATTGGGATGGCTCACTGATCCAGGTTATACGCCCTGGAAAATAGCTATTCCTTTCATGCCCTTGTTGTCCCTACCAGTTGTCTATGCAATGATGACTTTTTAGTTGCAAAATATTTGTTTTGAGTTGGGCATTTATATGGGAGGGCTAAGCTAGAATCAGTGAAGAACCAAAAATAATTGGATACTTTCCTGCATTATAGGTTCGAATGAAGGTCCACATAGAACTTCTAATCTTAATCTCGATGAGCAAAGAACTCAGGTTTGTTTCTATAAATACCTATGATTTGGTATTCTATCACTTGGCACTAAAAGTAGCCATTTACATTGACCTAGTCCTTTTCTTTTCACAGATAACTTTATGGGCTATGGCCAAATCGCCTCTCATGTTTGGAGGAGATGTAAGAAAGCTGGATGAAACCACATACAATCTGATCACGAACCCTACACTGCTTGAGATAAACTCTTTCAGCTTAAACAATATGGAGGCATGTAAACTTCCATGGACATAATATGGGAAATTGAACTATCTTTTAACTAATAATGACATGCTACTTTGTTGTTTTTACAGTTTCCTTATATCACGAGCAGAGGAAGATGTAGAAGTAAGGAAAAGGTTCTCTCGCAGGATTTGGCCGAAGGGGGCATGTTAGGTATACGAGCTTTGGGTCTTATTACCTGCAAGGATCCCAAAGCAAATGGTTGGTCAACTAAAGCTCTTGATCAAGATCTTGAACAAATCTGCTGGAAAGAGAAATCAGAGAGCAAATTTGAGGAACCTCCATGCCTTTACAAGAGAAAACCTCTTATGGCTTCGTAATTAGCTTTATATCTAGTTTGTTTCCTGTCGCTTATTTTTACTCGCGCAATGTTTTCATTCGTTGTTGGATAACTTGTACAGGGGTGTGGAGATGATCTACAAGAAACAATACGAGGGACCGCTTCATTTATTAGAAAGTGATGGTATGGAATTATGCTTGGATGCTTCTCCAAGAAGGAGGCTTACATCAAAAGAATTTGGGGGAGGTTCTTTCTCACCTTGCAAGTGGGATGCTAATCAGGTATTGATTATTTCTAAAATTACAAAACAGAGAATTTGGGAAGCGCAATTAAGACCAAAGGAAGGAAACACAAACGATATACTAATTGAAAATTAGCCAAAGTTGATGGATAAATATAGAATCTAAAACAATGGCTTGTTGAAGCTTAATCCCGAATAAGGAGAATTGTTGTGGTTCTGTCATAAATACTTAATCCCAGGAGACAGGACTGCATCGTTATCAACTCATGCATGGCCAGCACAGCATAAATATGACCCTTATCAGACCACTAGCATTTGAATACAAACATTTCCAATAAATTTCAGTATCTAGTTATTAATGACTGCTTTTCCAAGCTAGGTTGGTAAAATAAGTATCAAAATCTAATGCATTTATTCTGAAATTCACAGATGTGGGAGTTGAATGGTACTGGTTCCCTTGTAAACAGTTATTCTGGTCTATGTGCAACGGTGGACTTACTGAAAGGTGATATGTTTGATTTTAACTGAACGTTATAGGAATCTTCAAAATCTTGTTATCTTTTCCTTTTTGTTGTTATAGTTTACATTTTTCTTTAATTTCCAAATACATTTTGATTGTTCTTGCAGTTGATGCTGGTTCGAACAAAATTCGTTCATGGATTGCAACCGGGAGAAGAGGTTTGATATATTTGAGGCCATAGTACTTTTTTTCAATTTGCACATCATATTCAAGCACAGTTCTAATTATCATTTTCGTATTGGTTTTCCCAGGAGAAATATATCTTGCGATTTTCAATTTGAACCCGAAGAAGACAGTGATATCTACTAACATAGCAGACATAGGTAAGGTATTTCCCTGGAAAAACATGAAAGGAGCATCATGCAAGTACCATGAAATTTGGAGTGGAAAGTCTGGAGTGACAAAGCAGATGATATCAATAGCAGTGGAGAAGCATGGTTGTTCTTTGTTTGTTCTAACCTGTGATTAGTGTAAAGAAGTTACTCTTTCGTCGGGTGACCTCCGACCGTCCCTCTTATTTCATGTCTCCGATGCAAATGCAATTGTGCTCTATATCTATGGCAATCCTGTTTCTGCTTGTTTTCATTTCTTATTATTACTATTTTAACACAAGATAGATCATATTGTTGTTCTTTTTTTTCTTTTATATTTTGGTCAGAATTTCATAGTTTTTGCCTCTTTGCTTTTAAGTTCTAACTTTTAGCTAATATATCTCTACTTAATACTACAAAGCCTGAGTTTGGGTCAATTGTTTTTTTTCTCTGAAGAACGGTTCAAAGAAATTACAAAATAATAAAATTCAATTATAATAATAAAACAAATTAACGTTTTTAAGATCCTTCCAATACAAAGGAAAATAAAGAATTAATTGAGTAGAGTAACATAAAAAAACATCAAATTCAATATATAATATTAATAATTAGAATTTATGTAAGTGAAAAAAATAATTTTATTGTTTAGAAAAATAAGTTAAATTTAAAAATATAAAAATGGTTTTTATGTGACTAGTGTTATAAATACTTTATTATTATAAAGTGGATCTCCGTTAGGATAAGAAGTGGATGTCAATTAGGATAAGATGTTTGATGTATTTAGCACCCTAATGTTCATTAGGAGTATGATTTCATATTGTTTATAGAAGCGTTGTTCTCCTTTTTTTTGTTCTTTTTACTTTCTTTATTTTTTATTTTATAACACGTTATCGTCATGATCTTGCTTTGGAGTGATAGTTCCTTTGCATCAGTGATCAAAGTTATCCCCCTTAATTTCGAAGATCTTAGACAACAAGATGCAAAGTTTTACAGAATGTTTCTTTTGATTAGTGTTTCATATCTGATTTTTTTAATTAGCTAATTCATGATTAATTACAAATATTTCAATTAACTTATTTTATTTTATTTTTTGTTAAGGATGGTGAAGATTTGATATCAGTATGAATCTTAGTTCTTATTCTTGATATTGGGATTTATTGTTGTGTATGGACAAAGTTTAGATATGATAAAGAATTTCTAGATATTCGACAAATCTTTTAGTCGAGGCATGGCTATGGCTATATATATATATAATTGCATGAAGAAAAACGGGGTAAGCTACACTTGTAGTCACCCAACTATTGGTTGTTAGAAGCAAAAAATCTGATATAAATCTTAATAAACCGGGATCTGTCATGTTAGATCATCAAGAATGAAAACTAGATGCAGAAACATACATGAATCCACTGATATCTTGAAATCTTTGAATCTTGTGGTTTTGATATTCCAAATTAAGTCACAAATAATCTAGATAAAGTGTCTTTCTCTTTTCTGAAGATGGGATGTGAGAAAAATAATATATAACTTATGCATATTAACCTGAAGTTCTAAACAATGACCTTAACCAAATTAGATCACTTTTAATTTGGACTACATGTTATTATTTTTTTGGTGAATTACATTAACAAGGCAAAGCCCAAACAACAAACGCTAGCGCGACTCGAACCGAGGCCACACCTGGGGCGGTGAACACCTTTGACCATCAGGCCATCACATGGGGTTCAAAATGTAGTTATTCTTGTTATATATAATATATATTATAATATATTACATCCAAATTATCCAACAATCTTCCACTTGGATCACATATATGTACATTAATTACCTTATAATTACAAGTCATTATATAACCTTATGAACTCAATACTTTTCAATCATATCAAAAAGAGATTATAGACAATCTCGTCCATTGATTATGTTAAAATAGAACCAAGGTGACTTTCGTTACATATACCATAACTAAGTTCATCCCTAATCACGTATATTAACACAACAAAATTACATATCAAGTATGGATGTGTAGCATGGAAATTACATGCAATGTGATCTAAACATGTCTAATTCCAACTGACCCTCCTTAAACCTTAGTGAGATCAAAATCTTACCAAAATCAGAATGTGAATAAATCAAATAAACTTTAATTTTACAGAAAATAACCTTAAAATATATGTAAACTGAAATAACCGAAAAAGTGTATAATTGGAAAGCATTTAAAATTAAAAACTCCCACTAAAATTAAATATCCTGAAATAACATTACACCTATATGAGTAGTGTGCTCATAAAAACCTTAGGTGGTGGCCTCTCAATAAGTGGATTCGCAATCATGGAGTTTGTCTCAATATGTTTTATAGACACTTGACCACTCTAAGCTCTTACTTTAACAACTAGGAACTTAATGTCTAAGTGTTTCGACTTTGATGTGCTCCTATTGTTATTCAAATAAAGGATTGCAGATTTATTGTGACATAACAAATTAAGTAGTCTTTCTGTTCCATCTACAATTTGTAATCCAGTGACAAAACTTTGCATCCATATTCCATCAAAATCAGAATCTGTATATCTGACAATCTCTAACTTATCAAATCTTCAATATATGAACATGTAATATTTTGTTTTCTGAAGATAATGTATGAATCATTTGATTACTTTCAAATGACACATACTTGAATTGTTCAAATATCTGCAGAATATCCCAACAATGTAAACATTTCCTTAATTCCAAAATCATTCTTAGGATGTTGGTTGAGATTTAACTTATAACTGGAATGAAATATGTTATCGATGTATAAAACCAAATATAGAACCTTACTCCCATTGAACTTGTGGTATATACTATCATCAACAAAATTAATCTCAAAACTGAATGAGATAATCAATTAGTGAAATTTGTAATATCATTGACAAGAAGCCTGCTTAAGTCTATAGATGAATTTCTTTAATTTGCAAACTATTGGTTTTGCATCACCAAACACAAAGTTTTCTGATTACACCATGTAAATCGTTTCATTAAATGGTACCATTGAGAAAACATTGACTTAATATCATCTATTGCAACTTAATGTCAAAATATTCCACTAAAGCAATTATAACCCTTTCTCTAGTGGACTTTAATGGCATTGATTCTTGAGGTTGTAGAGTTTGTTCTTGTGGAAAAATTTATTGTACTTGATTGGGAGGTTCAATAACATTGTCTTGACTCGGAGTTACCACTTGAACAATATCACGTATAATAGGTTGTACCTAATTATTGTCAATAACAATTAAAGGAATTTGTTGAAGAATATCAACACATTCTTCTTCAAAGATAATGTCTTCAACGCTCTCGCCCCTTGCAAACTCAATCTTTTCAAAGAACTAAGCATTAATCATCTCAAAAATAACATTAGTAGTGGGATTATAAAATTTGTAACACATAAACCTTTCATTGTATCCTATGAAATAACAACTAACAGTCTTTGAGTTTAGTGTCCTTTCATTTGGCCTATAAGGCCTAGCCTTAATTGGACATCCCAAATGTATATATGCTTTAAGCCAAGCTTTTTACCTGTCCAAACCTTATAAGGCGTCTTTTCAATCATTTTGGTTGGAATTTTGTTAAGTATATAAGCTACGATCTTTAATGCTTCTCCCCATAGTGGTTCAGGTAAGGTAGAATGACTAATCATACTCTTTACCATGTCCTTAAGTATTATATTTTGCCTTTCAGCAACACCGTTCATAGTGGGTGAACTTGACATAATTTAATGTGGATAAATTTTGAGTTGTTGCATTGGAATTTATCCACCAAGTGTGTCTAGGCACCAAAGTCAAATTAACCTTAGAACAAACAAATTTAAGTAGTGCACCTTTCGCACCACAAAAGAAACAATCCATTAACCATATAATCCTTTAACCGTTAACCGATAACCGAATCAAAATTTAATATCCAAAGCTTCCTTATTGTAATTAGGGGTTTTCAAATGGTTGATTCGGTTATTAACTGAACTAGCATTAACTGAATTAATTGAACTGTATAATCCTTTAACCGTTAACCGAATCAATTTTTAAAAAAAATTAATCGAACCGAAATACTTTAGTTAATTCAGTTGGTTAATCGAATTAATCGAAATTTTATGTCTTGAAACACTACATAATTAAAAGAACTACATAATTCTTAAATTAACACATAATTAAAATGTAATAGTCTTTAATATTTTCCATTTGCATCCATTTATTCTCTCCAAAAGATCTCCATTTGCATTATACCTACAAAATATATGCAAAAAATGATCATACAATAGAAATATATGCATTTAAAAAAAAATCAAATAATATAAACAAATGAATCAATTGTAAGTTAATAAGAATAAGATAGCAAGCAGACCCTTCAATTCACGAAAGCTCATGAATTTAGGGTAGGCTCTGATGCATTCAAAGAAAAGTCTAAACATTGAAATAATTAAATAAGTTAATGTAGAAGTGATGTAGTAAAAAATTGGAACTATTAAATTAAAAATAAATATACCATTTTCAATATTGTCAAGCTCTTGGATTTGTTCTTCAATATTCTTGATGTCTTTTGTTATGATGATTTTTAAATCCAATCTTGAGTAGACACAAGATCTTGTACAATTTTAGGAGTTAAAGAACTCCTAAATTGATCAAGCACATGCGCCCTGGTGCTAAATGCAGACTCTGAAGCAACCGTATAAACTGATATAGCTAACACATCTCTAGCCATATTTGAAAGTGTGGGAAATCTAGGGCTATTCACTTTCCACCACAATAAAATATCAAAATCTTCAACAAAATTTTCATTAGCCTCAACTAGATATTTATTCAATTCAAACATTTTGTCCCCACCACCATTTTCTAACTCACGTTTTTTATACAAAGCTTGCATATGCCTTTTCATTTTTTGTTCTGGTTCATTGAGAGAAACATATATTGCCACACTCGATTGGCTACAAGCATTATGAAGTGGAGGCTCATACTCATTAAACAATTCATACAAAACTTCAACTTTTGCATCATTTTATAAGCTTTTTCAGCATTAGACATTTCACTAAGTGCAAATTTAAGATACTTTAATTTTTGTCTAGGATCTAAAACACAAGCAACAAGCAAATTCATCTTATCAATATCACCCCAATAATTATCATACTTGTCTTTCATCTTCATGGCCATAATACTAAATTCAACATCAAGATTTGACTGAGCATCTAGTAAAAGGATATCAATTTCAAAAAACTCATCAAAAAAATTATTGGATGTGACATATGAAGTGTTGGAAACACACAAAGTGACTTCATAAAAGTGTTCCAAGAAATCCCTCAAGTTTCTAACACTAGCCCAATCATCTGCACCAGACCAACCTTTCCCTCTTTCAAGTTCAACCCTAAAGTTTGTATCTTGCTCCTCAAATCTCTCAAAAGCTCTCTCAAAATTCTGAGCAGTGTCTAACATTAAGTAGGTCGAATTCCACCTACTACAAACATCAAGACACAACATCTTCTTGCACTCTATCTTTTCCACCATAACACACTCCTTAAACTTTTATAATGTAGCTAGAGATTGCCTCACATATCTAACATCCCTCTAACATGTTCAACAAATTTATTTATTTCCTTTAAGCCTTCAACAACAATCAATTTCACAATGCGTGTCATGCATCTCATGTGAAGATATTTATCATTTTGAACTGAATCCCCTCGAGGGCTAAATTTCTTTCTCAAATAACCAATAGCAACATCATTTTAACTAGCATTATCAATAGTGACAGTAAACAACTTATCAATCCCCCAATTCAACAAGCATTTCTCAATCACCATCCTAATAGACTCATCCTTATTAGTAGAAATTGGACAAAAGTTTAAAATCTTTTTATTAAATTTCCAATTTTTATCAATAACGTGAGTACAAATAATTAACTCTTTGCAAAGAAGTCCATGTGTCAATAGTTAAGCAAACTCTAAAACAAGAACTTTTCAAAAGTTGTTTTATCTTGACCCTTTCATCTAAATACAATTGATAAACATCCCTAGTCATAGTAATTTGTGAATGAGAATGAAACCTAGGACATGCCACAAACATAAATTTCCTAAAGCCTTCAATTTCAACAAACTTAAAAGGTAATTCATCAATCACAATCATTTGTGCTAACATTTTCTTACATGTTTCTTGATCAAATCTCCAAGTTGAAAAATGTCCTCCCCTCCTTCAACACCCTTACTAGGTAAAACTAGTTGTTATTGGCTAGCATCAATAATTTTACTAGGATTTTTCTCACATTAACTGATATGATTCAATGACCCCGTACCATTTTTTCCTATCACAACAAAATTCCTTTTCATATTAATTAAATTTAGTTTTACTTACACCCTCACTATTAATAATCATAGTGAAGTGAGACCAAACTTCTGACCTTGGAGGGATGACTTTTCTTTTCCCAACAGTCCCCTTTGTTTGGCTTGAAGCTTCACCAATTGATTTTCTAGAATCTATCGAAGTAGGAGGTGTAACATTACCCTTAACAGATGTTGGTTCAGTGAATATTCTGTAAGAATAAAAATTATACATTAGATTAAAATACATGTATATACAATATATAAATGGATTAAAATGTATACACATTTATATACATTTACATACATTTATAAAGAATTGTATTAAGTGATTAAATTGGCCATATATTGGTCAACTTTGTAGCTTGGATATTTATGAGTTTTAAAATGATATTGATAATTTAGATCGAATTAGATCCATTCAAATTGATAAAAAAAATTTTATTCAAAGCCTGATTTATAAAGACCCAAAGGATAGCATAAAACATTGTCACATCTACTAACCAAAATTAAAAATTACAGTATTTTTTACCAAATTTAAAAACTAAATATTATTCTATCCTAATATTAACTATTAATTACAATATTTTTTTTACCAAAAATCGACCTGACAATAAAATTGAGGGTGAGTTATTGAAGATGTACACCTTTATAATATTTTAAATGAAAAATTAATCTCTTTTTTCCATCTCTCTCTAGATTTTCATTTTCTTCTTTAATGATTGTGATCAAATTAACAAAAAAATAAAAATAAAAAGATCAAAATAGAAACAATCTTAAATTTTAAAATGACTAACATAATAGTTTACCCTAAATAACTTTGTGTTTCTCTTACATGTAGTTAAAAGAAGTTACCACGTAAGTTCCTACCATATTTTATTACATCTTTCAATTCAAACATCGATATTAGACAATTTATAAGAGAAAAGTTATAAAACTAGACAAGCCAACTGATAGGTGCTAAAAGTAACATGTTTTAGCCTCATTCTTAATTTTTTGGGTGATTATTCGATGTTAATAGTGAATTTTATGTTTCTAATCCTTTAAATTCATGTTTTTATACTTAGAAGAGCCACACAGGAGCGAAAAACAAACAAAAATTAGAAAATCAGAGCAAGTTACAAGAGCTAAACAGACTGGACCATTCAACACGGTCGTGTGAGTCACACAAGCTGCCACACAACCACGTGACAGATCGTGTCGATTTCACAAATTTGCACTCTAAACAGCAGGAAAACGCAATTTTAGGTTTTTTTTTGGCATTCTAAGACCTCTATATGACAAAAATAAGAAGATATGAGAGAGTTGTCATAGAATACTCAAGAAAACAACTAAAAAACACCACTGAAGCGGATTTTGAAGCAAATTTCCATCAAGATTGAAGACTCCCAGTTGATTTCTTAGGAGATTATAGTGAGTTTCTTTATTTCTTTTGGATATATTGTATTTTGAATGTTTTTATTT
Organism: Gossypium gossypioides; assembly: GCA_013467495.1. Taxonomy (NCBI): domain Eukaryota; kingdom Viridiplantae; phylum Streptophyta; class Magnoliopsida; order Malvales; family Malvaceae; genus Gossypium; species Gossypium gossypioides. The sequence goes on from CM025145.1 coordinate 29,894,980, forward strand.
GCTAGCATGAACTAATTTTCTAAATACCTAGGGAGACGAACTTTATGATGGATTCTGTCGTTTGATTTTTATTTTACAACTAAAGACTTAGATTTTTTTTTCAATTATGTGTGCTTAATTCTTGGTTTAATATTTCTAGACTATTGATTTATGTTTGATGTGCTGAAATCAGAGGAGGAATAAACCCTATTTAAGAATAGATCTAGCGTAATTGAGTGGAGTTGCATGCAATCCTAGAAATAGAATGATTTAAATCTACCAGATTAGAGGCAAATCTAATAGGGGAATCCATAAATCGAGTTAATGCGATAATAGGGGTTTTAATTAGAAAGAAATTTCAATTAATCAATCTAGAGTCAGTTGCTTTTATTCTTGAAAAGAGATATTAGCATAATTTAGGGATTTCTACAGATCAAGATACTAAGTGAATAAATTGCGTAATTTAGATTGATAGTGACAGATGAAGTCTAGGTGAATTATTTCCTGGGTATTGTTTCACTTCTTGGTTGTTATTTTCCTAAATTGTTCTTTGTCGTGTTCTTTAGTTAATTAATTTAGTTAACTTTAGTTTTAACCAATCACTCGCATTTATCAGTTAAATAATAGAAAGACAATAATTACTAGTATTTTTAGTCTTCGTGGGAACGATATCTTTGCTCACGTAGCTATAATATTAATTGATAGGTGCACTTGCCTTAGTTGGATTTTTAGTTGATTTCGTAGATATCACTGACCACATTTTAAACCAAAGTTATGAATCTAAATATATGTTAGGGAATTTATTAAATTGGACTTACAAAAATAAGAAAACTAACTATTTTAATAAAACATATTCATAAATATATGTTAGGGAATTTATTAAATTGATATTCTGTGAAATCTTCGGACTTCTCTTCAGTTCTGGATTTTCAATCCAATTAAAGTAAAGTATTTAAATACTTCTTAAAGCATAAAAAATCCCTAAATTCTCAATGAAATTTGAAAAAAAATACTGTAACACCCTGAACTCGGCCTAGACGTTATAATCAGATCTAGAGTTGTTACTGCAATTTATTTGAAAATCTAGAAATGCGTTTGACTTGTAAAACGTTGCTAGCTCTTGTTAAGAAACATTCGAGTTTGTTTGGGAAAAATACCTTTCTTAACTATTTTATAAATTTTTCGGTCATTTACTTGTAAAACAATTACATTTGCACCGAAAATTCTTAGTTGAGTCCAGTTTTGAAAAACGCAATTTGTTATTGAAAAATCCAACTTTTTACAGATCAAATTTTATCCGACCAAAATCATTTAAACAAATAAAAAGGAAAAATAAAACCCAAACTTAAAAACAGTCCAAAAAGTCTGAAAACAATCCAAAACAGAATAGACCAAAATAGAATTGAAAAATTAATGAAAAGTTGTTTAACCGAGCTCCTGTCACTAACTCGTCCTAAGTATGGGGGTTACCTGAAAGTAAATAGACAGAGGTGAGCTTTCGGGCTTAATTTCAAACATGTTTTCAGAAATCATCAAACATATTATAACAGAGCAAAAACAAAATATATCATATACAGAATTACAATCCTACCTTCATCTGCTACACACCATCTCCGACCATCCCTACACTCTATATAGGTATTATATACTCATCCAACCCTACACACCGCTTAGTGTCGGTATGACACTTTTCAGAATATTCACAGCCAAACTGCCAGATCCATAGGCAATAGTTCGCCAGTAACAGAAATTTATGTGTGGTTGAGCCACCAAATATGGCAGATCGATAGATCAATTAAACTGTACACACTTTCTTCACAACATATACCTCACCCAATGCATATGCAAAATAACAAATATCGAATAAGTATGGAACAACCCATTTTTCAGTGGTGTTGGAAACAGTAGTTTCGGGGCCACAAATTCGACGAGTGAGTTCATAAATACTATTATTTAATATTCACGAGTCAAATATGGTATTAAAATAAATGTTGAATTGGTAATTAATGCTATTTGAGAAAATAATTAGGTTCAAGTGGTATGACCTTAAAGTCAAATGGTTTTAGAAAATGAGGTATCGAGACTTCATTTCTATAAACCAAGCTGTAAGTATTTTATTAAATATTTATGGAGTGTTATTAAGGTCATATTGAAGTTTTGTTAAGAAATTTTAATGTTTAGATAGTTAATTAATTAAAAAGGACTAAATTGTAATAGTTGAAAAAGTCAATCGCTATTAGTTTAAAGTGTTAATTTATTAAAAAAGCATAATTGGATGGCCTTAATGGATAAACTACCCATTTTTAAGATGGTGGGTTGGTTTGAGCTTTAATTTATTTTAATTTTATATGTTTTATATGTAAATTTTATTATTAAAATAAAGAAAAAGGTTAAAAATAAGAAACAAAAGGTTATCTTCCTAATCTATTTTCTTTTACATTGACTGAAAGCCATTGTTAAAGACATTGAAGCTTTGGCCAAGCTTTAATGTATGCATGTAAGTTTGTTTTGAACTCGTTTCTCGTAATTTTTATGTTTTTGATATCGTTGCAACTAGGTCCAACTAGCCCGTACCTTCGTTCTTGAAGCTGTTAAAGATTTTGAATGTTTTCATTTATGAATATTTATTATTTTAGTTGTTAAATAATGAAATTGAAGTATTAGATGTTATTTATAAGTATTGTGTTAAGTAATTTTTAACGATTTAATTGTTTAAGGATTAAATTGCTAAAGTAATAATAATTCAAGGACTTGATGTGAAATTGTTACAAATGTGGGCTGTAAGGAAGCTATTAACATTCGGGTGGTATGGGTTTTCAATAAAATTGGTTTATTTTCATGATTAGGACATAGAGACTAAATTGAATAAAATTGAAAAGTTGAGGGTAATTTTGTAAAAACGTCAAAAAAGACTAAATTGCATAAAATGAATTGGTTTTACTGTTGAATTAATAAATTGAATGAAATTATTAATTTAGATCAAGAACGAGGGGAAAATTAAGGAGAAGCGAAAATTACCAAATAGCCCATGTACTTAGTCATTACTGCAATTTAATTAAGTTCGTACGATTTAAAATTTAGCATCTATATGATATATTGGATGATATGAAATAGTATAGTAGATATATTTGATTATAAATGTGTAAGTTATTTGAGAAAATTGTTGAAAGTCAATACTTGGATCGAATTGAATGCGGGGTAGAGTACAATCGAGATATGGTGTGTTATGGGGGATTAGAGTGGAGATTTTTATGGAGATTGTTTTCTTGAGTGGACCGAGGTTCAAAATTTGTTGCGAACTCTCGTGCTATACTCTCTGTTTTGTTTTGTTTCGGATGAATAGCTCTCATGAGCATTGGTGTGTTTCGGATGGATTAGCTCTTATGAGCATTGGTGTGTTCCGAATGGATTAGCTCTTATGAGCATCTGGTGTGTTTCGGTTGGATTATCGATGTACTCGTATCTGTAAGTCATTCATTGGATTGTAAATCTCAGAAAGGTAACTTGTTTAGTGATTTTGATGGATTTGTCATATATTTGAGTTTGAATTGAATGTTACAACTCACCGGTTGAGATTGTGGATGACGGGAACACATATGGTTAATTTTTATGTTTATACTTTGTACTATGCAAATGAAATGAGTAAGAAAAGGTTCATAACTATAAGAAGAGGTTGATGCTTATGTAATGTATCCTATAAAAGTTATAATTGAGTTTATATGATTGTCAATGAATCTACTAACATGTGAGTTTGATTATGCTTGAATAAGCTTATATTAAACTCATGGTATTGGAAACTGTAAGTTAGCAAATAGAATGAAACACGACCGTATGGTAACAATGATGAATTAAATGTTATGTATATATATATATGGTTGATTTCATATGTATCATGAACAAGTATGCTAATTTGTGAGTTTAATGGTGTTATATAGGCTTTATTAATCCTATGGCATTGGTAAAGGTTTATACAATTTTGTAAAGTTCATTATTGAAATGGAATATTATGTTTAAAGTTTATATGAGCTTACTAAGCATTCATTGCTTACGTAGTTATTTTCCTTTACTTTACAGTTTATAGGAAGCTCGATCGATTAGAAGTTTATCGGAGATCTATCACATTATCCAGTGGACAAATCGATAGTTTTTGAGTACTTTGGTTGCGGTTTATAATGGCATGTATAGGACAATTGTTATGGTATTATAGTGCATGTGTTAATGATGTTTTGGTATGTGTAAGTTTTGGAAAGCTATATTGGTATGGTACATCTTGACACCTTACCAAATTATACGATGTTGATTACTTTAAAGTGCTTGTTGATATGATTCACTTGGACTGTTGATGTTAGATTGAAAATGGTTACTTGTGACATGTTTTAGTTCATAATTGAAATAGGTTATTATGTTTGAAAATGGTTTGAAGGTGATTTGGTAAGTATACATTATGTAAGTTAACTATGTTGGTACATCTGATGCCTTGTTAGTTTGTGTCATCGTGACTATATCATGTTGTATGTTTTGAATGGCTCAAATGGCATGTTTTGTAATGGAATAGTATAATGGTCATATTTTTGGTATGATTTGTTAGAATTTGAATTAGGTTTGATGATGGAAATATGATCAAATAAATGCATGTTTAGGTAAGTTTAAATGTTTGCATTTGATGTGCCTCGATTGGCATATTGGTTGATTGATTTGGGACCATTAAAATTGGTCATTATATCTATGTTTTGGTAAGGTTTTGATGCTTCGATAATGTGCACTAAAGGTCTTTAGGTGGATGCATGAGTTGATGTTGGAAATGGCTTGATTTTGGGCAAATTCATGTCCACACGGCCGTGTGACCCCTGTTTTGTAAATTTTGGAACTTTTTCCTAAACTTTTCAAATTGTTTCCAATTTACTCTCGAATCACTTCTAAGGTAATTTTAAGGCCTCGAGGGCTCGATTAAGGGACATTATGTACGTGAATGATTATTTTATAATGTGTTTATGATAATGTATGAAATGCATATTTAAATGTTCCGTTTGTATAGTAATGCTCTATAACCCTATTCCGGCGACAGATACGGGTTAAGGGTGTTACAATGTATATGACATACATGCTTATTATGATAGATACAGAACATGCTTAATAGATAACATATTTTACTTATTTTATTATAGAACATACTTATCATATTATTGATCAAATATGACATGCAACATAATAATCTTGCATACATAGGTAGTATATAACGGATACTGAACACCAGAAATCATAGTTTAGAATCCAAATTATACCATACAGACCCTAAGGGAGGCCCACATTTGACTCGTACAATGAACACAACTTTAGGGAAAATTTTTACTATTTCAGCTCACACACTCGTACGACCCACATGGTTTGGCACACGTCTATGTGGCCCACACTACCCAATTGGCCAAGCTATGTGGCTCAAACAGTCTCTTACACGGCCATGTCTGACACACGGCAGTTTGGCATCCATACCCTAATTTTTGGCTTTCTTCGTTCGTTGTTTTCTCGGGTTTTTGTTACACACCTGGATAATTTCTTAGGTAAATAAAAATTGAGTATTCCAGTACCTAAAAGCATCAAAGACTTAGCGAATTAGCCAACAATAGCGAGTCAATTTAAGAGGATATACTCCTCGATTTTCCTAAATTACCAATCCAACCCACAAAATGATTAACCTAACAGCCACTACAGTTCCAAATTAACCAAAAATCCTTACCTTTGGATTTAAACAACACTTTCTGAAGCCTTAATTCTCCGGTGGATTAATCGTTCTGTGACCTTCACCTAAATAACCCAGAAGATAAATAACAGAAACATAACACTAGAAATCCCAACTTAACAAAATAAAAAATAATGGAAGGGGAAACTTCAGTTATAGAAGAAGCAAATATTGATCGTACTTACGCAAAAATCGAGTTATCAACAATTCAATCGACACCCACCACAGAAATTGAGTAGCACAAAAACCACCAATCAAGAACACAAAGAAATTAGGGACAAAAAATCAAGAAAAGAAAAAGAAAAATTGAGGACCTTTCTTACTATAATCCACGTGAAAAGAAAAGAACAATGTGAATAAACTAGGGAAAAGAGGCAACGTGCAAAGTGTGGATAGTTTTTTTTTAAGAAAAAAATCCTTTTTTTCTTTAATTCAAAATAAAATAAGATAAAAACAAAATAATATCTAAACTACCCCAACATTCTGATATCTTATCAGATTCTCCAAAGCCAGAATTCGATTAAACCACAACCACTACAAGGTCAGCTCAAACAGAAATTGCAAAAATATTGTCAATTCGCTCACGTAGGGATTCGAACACAAGACCATAAGGTAAGCTAATACCTTACCACTAAACCAACAAGCTTCTTTCATCACAAATTGAACGAGAATAATATTTAAGTCATAAGGACCAAGATAAGGATAGGGACAAAAATAACAAAATTTCCCAAGGGTGAGATTTAAACCCATGACCTCTAACACACAATCAAGGCACTTAACAACTGAAATAGATACTTATTTATAGCAGAATTTAACAAATCAAAATTTAAATTTTTGGGGCGTTACAAAAGCAATTGAAAATTAAAAAAAAAGTCGAGACTCAGAGATCAAACCGAATATTTCAAAGACGTCGGACGGTGGCGAGTGTTTCAAGCTGTTGGGTTAGGGCGTCACTTAAAGGTGAGTGTTGAACGGTAGTGAGTGAAGTCGAACTCGAAGGTGTGTCACTGAGTTGGGTTAGGGCGTTGATAGTACTAGAAAGAACATATGTTTTCTCACTACTTATTGGTTAATTTGTCCCCACTTAGTTATCTTTAGCACATCTTTTAGCATTTTCAGTTCAGTAAATCGTATTTTATAATTCAGTGGATCTTAGCCTATTTATCCTTAATTTTATAATATTTTGGTACTAATGTTGCTGCATGAGTATTTCCAAATTACATCCAGAATTGTCGCCGCACTTGACATCTGTCTGGATAAGAACAAAAATGTGTGAGCTGTCCAGTCTGGTACAACTAACTTGTATAAATAGAGGCAGCATGATTCTGATGAAAGGACACCTGTGTTATTTGGATAAAGATTAATATTCACGTAAAAAGGAAAAAAATAGAAGAGGAGGCTTTTGGGGGGGCATTATCTTCTTCAACCTATCTTTTTAAGCTTTTTGGTTATTTGGATAAATATTAATATTCACGTGAAAGGGATGCAGATTAGCTATTGAAGAGGAGCCATGAGTGCGACACAAGAAGGAGTTAAGAGATCAAGTCGAGATTTTCTAAGAATAGTACTCTCCACTTGTTTCTTTTATATTTCTTTTCTAAACG
>CM025145.1:29948755-29961157 GCA_013467495.1 Gossypium gossypioides
AATAAAAATGCTTCCACTCAAATAAATAAATAAATAAAACAACAAAAAAAATATAATTTTTTTAATTATCCAATAATTTAAACTTTTTCAAATAAGGGAATTAATTATCATTAAACCAAAATTAAGAAATTGTTCGATACAAGAAACTACCTTGTATATCACTAGCTAATAAATAAATTAAATAATTAGGAGGAGTCCTCCATAACCAAAATAAATTTTGAATTGCAATGTCTTCAACTATAGATTAATTAGGTTGGAAATTGCTTCCAAGTCGAGTTAAGGCATTGACATGCTTAAGTAACCTAATGCAATACTGCGGAGTAACATCTTGCACTAATTAATTAAAGAGGGTAAATAAATATTAAAGACTTTATTAGTAAACATAAAATGTATAATGGTTGTAGCATCCATTTTTATTTCTAGATTAGTAATGTTAGGATACCTAGTCAAAGATAAATCCTCTCTCAAGGCCCATAGTTTTGCCTTAACAATGGTGGCTCTTAGGACATGTTGATGTAACATCCCACACTCGACCTAGTATAATGTCCTTCATGTCTAGAGACTAGGCCTTTAGACCAACCTCCCTTATTTTTCTATTTTTGCTTTGATGTTTGAATGTACTGGGACAATAGGTTCCTATCTCGAGACCTGGTGTAGGGCAAAATCTATTTAGTTTCGATGTTCTTCTGTCTTGAGATAAAGGTCACCTATCTCAAGACTATAGAAGTATGTCTTGAGTCCTTAAGCTAACATGTCTTGAGACTCAATGACCAAATGGTCAAAATCCCGCACTTTAAATCTCCAAAGCCTTAACCGAAGGAACCTAAACATACCTAAAATGTACCACATATCATATTTATTTGATTGACTTATTTATACACATTCAAATTATTCCAAATTTTAACATTCAATACATCATTATTAAACAAACCAATTTGCACATTCAATCTCACATAATCAAACATAATTAACTAGTAATTAAAAGATGAAATTCAACCAAAATAACATTACAGATTACTTATTAAAAGTGCCAAGACTAATTTAAATTATTAACCAACCAACCTAGATTAATGCCATATAACTTCAAAACATATAAATACATGCAAAATAGGGTCACAATGGCTTCTGGGTTGAGCTTAAGGACTGGATGCTTGACTGCGAGGTCACTTAAGCTTTAATTGAGACTTCTGTATGGAAACAAACAAATCTGTACACTGAGTAAATTATCTTCAGTAGTGCTACGAACTTGAATTCAATTAAAACATAACCAAATTTAAATAACATAAATAATCATAATAATTCAAGTTAACTAATTAACTAGTTTATGTTAAAATCAAAGATACGCATATACAGATATGATGCTTTACTCACGTTTTCGATATAAATCCCGATACACCCTTAAGGTATTTGCAATTAACTTAACATATTTAAATCATGTCTCATATTAACATCAAGGTCCCGTTTCAATACAATACATGTTCAAAATATCATTTTTATATTATAATCCCTATTAACCAAATCAAATATAATAACGAATACTCGAATCAATTCCCCATTACATACGCATCAAAGTGCTAATCAGATATAAATGCACCGATCCCACCAACTACATCTGAATACGCTCGTACCCCTAGGATATTTGAGCTAGTGATACATTCTCGACCCCATGGTATTAAAGAAATATAACAATATGTGTCATTTAGTGTTGAATCTCCCACCAATCAATATGGACTTTATGACATGCCAGCTATACTTGTGACTTTATTGAGCAACGGTAATAGGAAAAGTATCGTCATTATTAATCATATCATATCGTCAAGTATATATATAATATTCATTCAACCAATCAATCACAATTCACTCAATCAAGTATATACGTACCTGTCGAACACATTCGTATTAATAGTTAACCGTTCCTAAACATATATCGGATCAAACATATATATATAATTATTTAATAAGCTCGAGTTATGAAAGCACAGATCAAAATATCTATTTGTCGACAGCTCTAAAGTTCCCTTTATCTCGGGATGGTCCTACATCTTCTTTAGCTACCAAATTAAATCTGACTACGAAAAATTCATTAATCACACAACACAAATACAATTCAATACATTATACACATGAATGCATTTTATTCGATTTAGTCTTTACATTATTAATACTCGAAACACTCATTTTCCACAACTTACCCGATTGAATTTAAATCTGACTTAATAAATATAGTATAAGGACTTCACACAACCATTATTTATTATCAAACTTCAAGTTTTTATTTCTTACAATTAGGTCCTTAATTACACACAATTTAATTATATAATCTTTACTTAGTTCTAACCTAATTCAATACTTTTCACCAAAATTTCAACATAAATAACTATGATCTTGACTACTACTAACATCCATGAATTTAAACTATTAACATCAAAAGCTTTTAAAATTTTCCAACAATGAAACTAAACCAAAACTTATTAATTCTAAATTTTATCATTTGGGCTTACATTATCTAGTATCAATCATTAATAATTCAATTAAAAATAAAGTTAAAAATTACCTATTTTCCCAATTGAAGCCACAACAATGAAAGAATGGAGGAAAAATTTTGTTGTTCTTTCTTTGTCAATGGATGGTGGTGAAGTAAGGGGAAATATGATGTTTTGTTTTCATTTCCTCTCTCCCACTATACAGATATACTAACAATTAGCATAACAATTAGCTTAATTAATCACTTAATCTAATACTTCATTAAGTTATAATATTAATTAATAGAAGGTGATGAAAACACCATTAACAAAGCATTACCACAACAGTAACACCCTATACCTGGCCCGGACACCGAGCTCGAATATTAGGATGTCACACCATCGTTTCATCAACAATCATAGCCAAACATCTCATCGAACATGCGACTAATGTCACATTGTTAATCTTAAACATATATAGAGTTCCTAAGCCACGAATACTCAAAACAGCGTTAAATTAAGCCATACAAACATTAATCGAGCTTATTACGCAATTACAACATGCAAATGAATCATTCAACAAAATTTCAATACAATTCACGTAGGTATCGATACTGAAACTGGGGTATCGATAATTTTCTTATATGGTATTGATACCGCTTGGAAAATTGATACTAAAACAACATTTTGTTTCTTGCTTAAAACCAAAACACAAGAAAATATTGATACCTTTCAAAAAGTATCGATTATTCTACCTCGAGTATCGATACTTGTGATATGGTATCGAGACCAAATTACGTTACTGACTTCCTGCACTTTCAAAAATCATGGAGGTATCACTTTAAAACACAAATATCGATACCTGTGCTCCAGACCACAAAAATTCAACAACTTAAGGCATATAATCCATTCAAAATAATAACTACTCAACATGCAACTTTTACCTTATCAAGTATTCACCAAAACAACCACAATAACAATTCAATCATTGAAAACATGTCTGAGTAATCAAACGATATAACAAGAACAATATCCATAAATACTAAGAACAAATAAGCTATGAAAGTAATCAAAACATTATGGCAAAGTTCATGCAACAATTCTACCACATTATTCAATGTCTATTGACCATGCATACAATTCATGGCATTTCAACATAGCAAATATTCAAACCAAAACAATACCAATGAAATAATTATAACATCCATCAAAAGTGCTAGAAAACTAAACCCATAAAATATCATGAGGACCATAATAATAATCGATCAAAGTCTAACCATATTGCCTTATCCCCACAGTTTAAAGAATAATATTAATACCACCTCTGTAAATACTAAAGCCTAACTTGGATCACTTCCTTGGTATCCCTATACCGCTCACACCGTAAACGCTAAATATCTACAATGGTTTGAGAGAGTGGGTGAGTTTAAACAAGCTCAGTGAATGTCAGAGTAACCACAATGTATACACAACATCAAAGGTTAGACAAAAGCATGCTATTAACACATTCACAATCATATTCTAACCATGCCACAATAACATATTCACGCTTCATTAAACCATAAAACTAGCACATACTCTCACGTACGGCTACACTAAAGTCATATTCAAATAACTCATTTTACAATAATTCATCAAGACTAAACAATGTACACATGCTTTAATAACTCACGAGTCTAGCTTATATATTCACATGCATTCACAAGTTAAATGATAATGACCCAAAATACAATTACATACACAATTTACCATAAGAACATACTAACATTTTCATAAAACTTAAATAAACTCATTTAACATATTATTCACATGTTTATGCATCCATCTCACATCGTATTATCACAATATATAAGATCACATTTAAACGATAATTTGTCACTTGAGGCTATGAAACATAAAAATGGGCTTTATCACCACACATCGGATACACGGATCTCCAACAGACCAAATGACTTGTATGACATGCCAACTATATCCAACGGTTTCAAAATATCACAAGGCCAAAATATCCATAATGACACAATTTTAATTACTAATTTAATGCACATAATCTCTTTTCATATTCATCAATTTACATCACAGTCTCTTACACAATGCACTTTAATTGCCACAATAATGCTCATTAAGCCATCACATATCCAACCGCATATGTGTGCATTAAAATCAGTACATCATATATCACATACAAGTATTCTCGCATATTACCTATCATAATAATATCACATTTCACAATTCAACACATATGTACTTACCGAAATTCCACTCACTCTCGCTGCATATTTACATTATTAGCATATCATTATCACTGTCATTTGGCATGTACATCATGCCCACAACACAACACAATTCCCAATTGTAACACCCTAAACCCGGTCTAGACGTTATGACCAAATCTGGATATGCTACTACTATTTATTTAAATATCTAAAAATCGTTCATTTTCTAAAAACAATGCTTGCTCATATTTAGTAAAATTTGAGTTTGGTTGGGAAATTTATCTTTCTTAGTTATTTCGATAAGTTTGTCGGTTATTTACTCATAACACAGTTATGATTACAGTGGAAAAACTTAGTCGAGTTCAGTTTTGAAAACACGGTTTTTCATTGTAAAATCTATCGTTTAGCAAATTAATTTCAACCACTAAAATCATTTAAAAAATTAAAATAAAAAACAAATAAAATCCAAATGTTAAAACAATTCCAAAAATATCCGAACAATCCATAAAAACCAAAACAATAAGATAATGAAAAATAGCGTAATTAACAGAAATGTTCAATCTAGCTCCCATCGCATTGGCCCATCCTAAGTCTGAAGGTTACTTGAAAATAAACAGACAAACCAAGAGTGAGCTTACAAGCTCAGTGTGCAACATAATAGAATATCAACAGATATTAATCAGACATATATATCATAGACAGAATTCATATCAAATTATAACAAATGCAAAATTTATGATCCTGCCTCCATCTGTTACACACCATCTTCGACCATCCCAACACACTATATAGGGTATTTAAATACCTATCCAGTCCTACACGTTGCTTAGTGTTGGTATGGTATTTTTCAGAATATTCGCAACTTAGCTGCCTGATCATTAGGCGATTTATCGCTATTTACAGAAATATGTGTGATTGTACCATCAGATATGGCAAAGTTATATCTACCCACACTTCCTCCATATACACAAATCCCACCATAATGCACATACAGAAATTAACAGATTACAAAATATACATGTCATACATGCTCTCATAACATATATGAATTAGACTTACCATAAAATACAATTCATGCTGTGCATACATCATATTTATCTTACAACACATATCAATATTTTTATGCTAACAGACCATCAGAAATCATATTTTTAAGCTTAATTAATGCCATATGGACCCTACGGAAAGCCTACATACGACTCAAATGATGTTTACGACTCTAGGGTAAAATTCAGAATTTTGGGCCTACATGATCATGTAGTCCACACAGCCTATTTGGCCAGCTCGTGTAGCCCATACGGTTTCACACATGCCTGTGTGGCCTACACGACCCAATTGGCCTAGACTGTGTGTCTCACATGGTCCAACATACGGTCTGTCACACACGACCTACCACATGGCCTGACACACGATCATGTGGCGTCGATAGTTCAGATTTTTGGCTTTCGCCGTTCGTTGTTCTCTCAGGTTTTCATTACACACCTGGGTATTTTCTGATGCGAATTCAACCAAGATATTTCCAGAACCTAAAATAACCATTTATATGATTAATTTTAGAACGATTTACTAATTCCAAAGTAATACACTCGATAACAACGATAACAAATGTGTTAATAAACTGAAAATTAAATCTTCGAGCATTCGAAAACTCACCCAAAAATCCGTAACAGTTTCCTAACGCAACTAATTCACCGGAGGGAAATCCTGAGTTTCTTATTTATCACCTAACCATAAAGATCTCACAAGATTAAGCCTCGCTTTAAGAAGATAAAAATATAACATTCATAAACTTAACAAAAATAAACAAAACCACTTACTCTCTAATATCCAAAACCTAAATTTGCAAGAGAACAAAAATTGAAGCACCACCACTGCAAGAAAATAATAGAATTAAAGGAAAAACAACCCAAAGGCCGAGTGAGTCGTAGAAAAAGATCAAATAAGGGAAGAAAAGAAAGAAACAAATCTTGAAATTCTTTATACTAGAAGAACATAAAACAATAAATGGAAAAAAATGGGAAATGTGGGAATGAGGAATTTGAGAAAAGAAAAGAAAATAAATTTAAAATAAAAAAGAATAAAAAGAATAAATATTTTTAACAAAAACCAACACAATATTTTGATAACTTATCAGATTTTTCCCACAGACAGAGTTCGACTAGACCACAACCACTACATGGTCGGCTCAAACAAAAATAGCAAAAATATTTCCAATTCACTTACACAAGGATTCAAACACAAGACTAAAAGGCAAGCTAACACCTTACCACTAAACCAACAGACTCATTCTAATATGAGATGACCGAAAATAAAATTTAAATCAAAATACTAGAGTTAGGGATATGGAAAAAAATAGCAAAATTTTCAAAGAATGAAATTGAAACCCATAACCTCAAACACACATCCTAAGCCCTTAACCATTAAAGCAGATACTAATCAATGACATAATTTAACAATCATAAATTCATATTTTTGGGGCGTTACACCAATAGTCATCACACATGTCTCATATCACAATATTGCATTATAATAATCAATCCACAATTATTCACATAATCACATAATTTGCTAAAATAAAATAAAGGAAATAGAAAGCTTACACTCGAAACTTAGGATAGGGTTTAGGCTATTCCTAAGCTCTCAATTAATACTATGAATCGAGTCTACAAGTAGTGATTCTAAACACTCACTGTTCACGCTTTCGCTTAGCCGCCAAAAGCCTAAACTAACTTTTCCTTGCCTTTCACCTTACTCGAAGAAGGTCCTAATGATTCCAAAGCTTCACCAAATTAAATCACACGATAAACACAATTAACATTCAGCCAAAGACTCATCAAAATCAACTAAAAACACAAGCCCAAGCTATATTTCTCATGAAACTAGAATTTTGACTAACAAACTTGAAACTTAAATATCTTAATCTTTACTCATTTCCATAGCCTATAATTGATTCCAATAATTTAATTATACATCTAAGAATAATTCTCAACCTTCAAAATACTCAAAACTATACAGATTCATGGATCCGAAATTTTGACATACAATGATAATTTTCACGAAAATTCATTAAAATGTTGAAATTCTTTAACAAAACTTTAAGGAATGTTTAGAAACTTTCTAATCACATCAAAACTAATGGAAAAAATACTTTAAAACCTCGTTTTTATTCAAAATCTTGAAATCCACCATTAACGATCTAATTTTCGACTTTTATTCAAAACATTCAATTTAATGGCTAAAAACTCAGTTTTAAAGACTAGATAACATTAAAAACTAATAAGGAATCGAATCATTATCTTAGTTGACAAAGAACCGAGCGTTTGATTGAAAATTCGAAAAACCCAAAAGTTCAATAATGGAGAAATCCATAGTGTTCTTAAGTGTTTTTCTTGAAGTTCTATGGAGTTTTATGACTTGGGTGATGATAGATATAAAAGGAATTAAGAGTTGTAAAATAAAATCGAATGGGAAAAGCTTGGGAGAGCAAGGGACGATAACAAAAATGTGAAGAAACTAATGTGGGTTTTATGAAGATGGAGGGGAAAACAGGGTATTTTTAGAACTTTGGGATATTTACCTTAATGGTACTCCTAATTCAAACCCTTTTACAAAACAATCCTTATTTTAAAATCAAAGATCTTTTCAACCTTATTTTTAAAAATTGATTTAAGTTTTCAAAAGCTATGATCAAAAATAATTTCGGGTTACCACAATTCAGAATTTTCTAAATCTACTCCGAGCCAAAAATTCTTAATTTACCCTCAAAACTTCTAGACCCAATTTTGGGATGTGACAACAACAATTAAAATGGTTTAATTGTTATATAACCTTTGCTTAATTGCCACTTTAGGGCACTTACCAATTTAGAAATCAATTTCCTTTCATTTAGGTCACTATTCAATTTAATTCCTCTATTATTTTATTAATCAATTTAATTCAACAACACTTAATTATTTGACCTCTCATATCCATACTTGACTCATAAATTATTCTATTTTAATTATTTAATATCTCTACACAATTAATTCTATTCGAAACCAAATTTTATAATGCTACTAAAACCGAGTCGTTACCGTTGATAAGCTCCAATTATCCAATCACTAGAATGGTTATGTATGAAAGCTCTAATCTCCACTCTTATGGGTTTCCTATTGAAGATCTATAAGTTTGAACCAGTCCATTGGAGGTGGTTTCCAAGACATAAGATCAAAACATGGTAAATCTTTCCTATTCACTACTAGAGAAAGAGCAAAGAACTCTACCACTGCAGTATAGACTTTATCAAGGAACTGCTCTATATGGCGATCATTTTCAAAGACTAGTATGTTGTGAGTAAACCAAATTTCCCACGGGTGAAAACAAATGACATACTTCAAGAAATTTTTGGCTTTATTGACCAAACCTTGGGAGGGAGATTACCAATGAGCCAATCTTCCCAATTGACACCGGAATGTGGGAAACTTTGGCAAAAGTAGAAATAGAACTCCAGATGTTCTGAGTAAACTGGTCATTCTTATGTAGATGTTGCATATCTTCCTGTGCATTCAAGCACAGTGGACATGAATCTTCCACCATGACTTTTTTATGTCGGAGGAAAGATTTAGTGGGGACTACCTTGGAGTCTACATTTTCAGAAAGAGTATTTTCAATTTCGAAAGTAGCTTACATCTCCAAATATATGACCACAAATGAGAGTTGTGGTTCAACCCTGACAAACACTTATCAAACACAGGACAACACTAAAGAATAAGCACTCGCAAGTGAGAATAGACCATTTTTTATGGTCAACAAATAGTATCTCTCCCGAGTTGAATCGATAAATGGGATACTAAAAAATGAATGAATCAGATCTCATGGGATATAAAGTGAAAAACATGGGATATAATTAAATCACTCTTCTTCGAAGAAATAGTCATGAATATCGTAAAAATACTCTCAAAACAACAACAGATTAAAATAATAGAATCGAAGCAACTATGAGTGTAAAAATAAAATAAAAATAATGCTGTTTGTGGATGCCAAAATTTTGCCTTAATACTTACGATTTTTTAATTTGCAAACCTAAAAAATTCCAAAAGTTATTGTTGTTTTCTTTTAATTCATTATTATTTTAAAGGATAAATATTAAAATTATATATAAACTTTGATCTAATGTGTAATGTCATAGGTGAACTTTAATTTTGTGTCATTTTATACATGAATTTTGATTTGATTTAATTTTTACAAATTATTGACAACATTATCAAATTAGCATCATTTTACTTCGATATATTGCATACACAAACAATTATATTAATTTAATATGAAAATAAATGTATATATTTATTTCTTAAAATGTGTGCAGTTGAATCAAAATTGAAGTTTTTTGTATACTTATGAATCAAAATTTAAATTTTATGTACATAATTGCATCAAATCAAAGTTCATGTATCAAAATGTATATTTAACCAAAATTCATATACAAATTTGATATTTATCCTTTTTTTTAAATCAATCAGGTTAAATATTAATTTTACAATCATTATTGTCTACAGGGATAGATATTATAGATTATAGATAAATGTAAGATTTATTTTACATCCAATTCAGTTCATTCTTCTAAGTTTTATTTTATACTGTTTGCTTTAATCAATTCTGTTTCAAATTTCCGCATTGCCTCTCTTAACACGCATACACAACAAAAGATATGAAGAGTTGCAGCATATCCTAATAATTATACTGCTTTTCGTTGGGGGTTTCTTGTAGCTGAAAGCTTCGGATTACCTTATCTTAGTGCTTACCTGGACTCGGTGGGTTCAAACTTCAGCCATGGAGCCAACTTTGCAACTGCAGGATCAACCATCAGGCGACAAAATACCACAATTTTTCAAAGTGGGGCCAGTCCTATTTCATTAGATGTACAGTTGGTTCAATTCTCAGAATTCCATACCAGATCTAAGATTATAAGCAAGCAAGGTACTGCAATCCTAATGCATGCATATTACCCCAATTTTTCTTTTGCATAAAACTTAACTTTGTAATATATCAGGGGTATTTCATAGATTGTTGCCAAAGGAGGATTATTTCTCAAAGGCCTTGTACACCTTTGACATTGGTCAAAACGATCTCACTGCTGGCTATAAGCTTAACCTGACGACAAAGCAAGTTAAGGCATATGTTCCAGATGTGCTCCTTCAGTTATCTGAAGCTGTTAAGGTTGGATAAGAACCGTTTTCGTCCCGAGAGAACAATTAATAGGTCAAATCCGTATACTTAATGACGATGACATGATTATAATCTGATGTTTTGTGCAGCGAGTATATGATCAAGGAGGAAGAACATTTTGGATACACAACACCGGACCGGTAGGCTGCCTACCGTATGTTCTGGACAGATTTCTTACCAGTTCGACTCAACTAGACAAATATGGCTGCGGCAGTCCATTCAATGAGGTGGCTCAGTATTTCAACCAGAGATTGAAAGATGTTGTTATTCAATTAAGGAAACAACTTCCTTTAGCGGCGATTACGTATGTCGATGTCTACTCGGTGAAGTACACTCTCATCAGCCAAGCCAAGAAACTCGGTAGCTATTTCCAGCACAAGTATTTGTGTAGCGGTTTTATGTCTTTCGGATAAATAACTTGTTTTATATGGGGGCAGGATTCGAGCTCCCTCTCATAGCTTGCTGTGGGCATGGTGGGAAGTATAATTTCAACAATTCATTAAGGTGTGGAGGAAAGATTACAGTGAAAGGCAAGGAGATTTTGATTGCAAAATCGTGCGGAAATCCTTCGGTTCGGGTTAACTGGGATGGCATTCATTTCACAGAAGCAGCTAACAAGTGGATATTTCAACAAATCGCCAGTGGCTCCTTTTCTGACCCACCACTTCCATTGAAAATGGCTTGTCATTTGTCAAAGGATGGAGCAATGAATAAATTCAGGTGAAGGAAATCAATGTGTAAGTGTTCATTTTGACGCACGATAGTTTGGCCTTAAACCCTTAATAGTGGCAGATTGATACATGCATATCATATCAGGATTGTACTCCGGGAAGGAGAGTAATGCGAGCCTTTGGTAATGTCCATTAGCTTAATAACATCTCAACATTTATTCGTTTAGCTTTCTCCATCCAAATTACAAGCCTTTGATGATGTCATTCAATGTTCAATCTTTTTTCTTTTCCGATGTAAGCAAAAGAGATATTAGTATTACTCTTCGATTTGACAAAATTAAGTGGGGATTGGTAATTGGCCCTTAGATACCCTACATCCATGTTCGGAAAAGTAAGCTCTTAATATGAAAAAGGAAATTAAATAGGACGCAAAATGCATTAAGATTAACTCATGTAAGAGAAATGAAATGTGATTGTTGGAGAAAAGATCAGTGAAGGTGAGTGGAGAATCGTCGCTGTAAGATAGTGAAAGAGGATTGAGGAGAGAAAAAATTGGATTAGTAGTGAGAAAGAGTAAGGTTGTGTCCTCTTCTTGCTATTGTAAGAGAGCTTATATATGAAATACTAAAAAGGTCACCAATATATCTTCACAAAAAAACATGTGACCAATCGGATCACATCTTATCTTCGGCTTTTTTATAAAATTAATCTCAAAAATATAATTAATTATTTAAATGACCTATTTTTTTGATAAAATACGAAAATAACCTAAAACCTAGGGTAAAAATTGGTGGAGCCAAAGTGTTTGGCGTCACCAACATGCCATGTCAGCAATCTGTATTAAAACAT
>CM025145.1:30021809-30039378 GCA_013467495.1 Gossypium gossypioides
TTATATTAAAATAAACTTTTTTTTAAACAAAGAGCAGAGGAAAGAACATATCCAAAAATTAAATTTGAATTAATATAAATTAAAGAATTTTAAATTTTTATGTACTTATAATCACCAACTTGAGAACCAGATAAGGTTCGGGTCACCCACCCGCGACCCAGAAGTTTGTAAGGGGAGCTCGCGGTCTCAGCTGCATATACCAAAGGAGTTCGCATGTAGAGGCCGATCAACCGGAGAATTTCGGCAATGTGGCTTATCAAGGAGTTTTCGGTCCATTGGACTTGAACATATCCTCTGGGCACGGGCTACCACTTCCTCCAAATCAAGAAGCATCGCCACAAAAATTTCTTACTCTCTAGGAGCAGATGAAGTTTAAGAGAGAACAAATGGCTGCACAGGAGGCACGATTCAAGCAACAATAGACTTTTCAGCAAGAGCTACTAAAGTAGAATGAGGAATTAATAAGGAAAGTACACTCTGACAATTCTGATTTTCATGATAATGTAAATACGCAGGACGAGGGTTCAGGCATATATGCAAGAGAATGGCAGAATGAGATGGACGAGTTACGACGAGACGTGAGAGCGTTGCATCCCGAGTCTTAGGATATGGATAGGCTTTTTTGTTTTAATAATCCATTTGCCCCTAAGATAGCAGTAGTGAACTTACCACGTGATTTTAAAGTCCCAAAAGGCAAGTTTGAGGGGAGAAGAGACCCACGAGCCCACTTGATGCAGTACAATGATTATATAAACATGCTGAGAGCTTCGGATTCAGCAAAATACAAAACTTTTTCCACGAAACTTAAAGGAAGTGCGAATGACTGGTACTTGTCCCTTCCTCAAGGCTTAGTTTGAAGTTTCTCCTAGTTAGACCAGATGTTCTTGGGAAGATTTAGAGCCCATAGAGCGATCATGAGCATGCCTATGGGACTGATGTCCGTGAAACAGAAAGAAGGCAAGTCTCTCCAAAATTATATGAAGCGGTTTTATACAGTGACTTTGAGCACGAAAAATTTAGAAGATTAGTGGGCTATAGATGCTTTCATAATGGGGATACAAAATGAACATATACAGTACTCCTTTACTGATAATAGACCATAGAGTTTGGCAGATTTGTACGAGCGAGCCCACAAGTTCGCAGAAGTGGAAGAGATTAAAAATGCGTCACGTGGCACCTTTTAAAGGAAAGACAGACAATTTAGGAACCGAGAGGGAGCTCGCAATAGGCAGGACCCTCCTAACTAGTCGTTTCAAATAATAGGTGATAGGCGATAGGGAGCAAAGATATAGAGTGATTCTCCTAGGGCTCCTAAGAGGTCTCAATCAAAACATACTAAGAAATACATTCCCTAGGGCAGGTTCGAAGTTTACACTCCTTTAAATGCTACACATACTTACATTCTGAAGCAAGTGAAGAGTTTTGGTATCCTACCTAAACCATCTCCAATGAGGCATAACACGAAAAGGTCGAACTGAAGGGACAGATGTGTCTTCCACAATGACGTTGGGCATAAGACTGAATACTGTTTCACTCTAAAAGATGCTATCGAGGAAGTAGTACGAAACAACGAGCTCGTCGAGTTTTTTGATCAATGTGTTTCCCAATAGGGTCAGATTTCGTATGGTGATCCTAAAGGTAAATAGAAAGTTAAATGTATCATCCATGTAATTGTAGGTACAAATGAAGAATGGGTAGGTTTCAGTGTGAAGAGGAAGACATATATGAGAAATATGATGTATGTTAACGCTCCTAAGAGGTCATGTCAGTAGGGAAGATGGAGCGTTGAATTTGGTAATAATGATGAAGAGTTGGTCAGTGACAAAGAGGGTAATGATTTGATGGTTATTTTTACAACAATCGTAAGTTTTCAAATTAAAGGATACTTGTAAATAGTGGGAGTGCAGCGGATGTGCTATATTAGGAAGCGTATTAAAAATAGAGTTGAAAGAGTAAGCTGGCGAGCACACGATTATGGAGTACGTTTAGTTTTTTGTTGTAGACCATCCTATGGTGTACAATGTTATCTTCGAGCATCCAATAATGAGGATAAAAAAATAGTGGTTGTAACATTCTGTATGAAGATCAAATTCCTAACAAGGACAGGGGTTGGGTTCTTGCAATTAGATTAGCGAACTGCGAGACAATGCTATATGTTGTTTGTCAAACAGGTGCGCGAGCTAATAATTGGAGGACAGAATTCACAGGGGATAGAGTTAGTAAGTCAAGCCTTGGACTTGGATAGTTTAGATGTAAGAGATTAAGAGAGAAGTAAGAAGCCCGAAGCAGTAGAGCATACTGAGACTTTTTAGCTATTTTGTGATAATGAAAAAAAATTTATAAAGATTTCATAAATGTTGGTAATTGAGGAAAAGAGCATGTTGGTTCGCTGTTTGAGAGAGAATTTAGATGTTTTTACTTGGTTAGTAGCAGATATGCCAGGTGTGGACCCCCAAGTGACCGTCTACAAGTTGAATGTACTCTCAAAGACAGCTAATTAAGTAAAAAAAGAGGAAGTTCGCTCCGTAAGTGGTGGAAGGAGTAAGACAACGGGTAGCTAAACTATTATCAGCCAGTTTTATCAAGGAAATTGAGTATCTAAATTGGGTCTCAAATGTGGTTTTGGTGAAGAAAGTAAATGGCAAATGAAGAATATGTATTGATTTCACTAACCTCAACAATGCGTGCTCTAAGGACAATTTCCCTTTACCTTCACTTAACCATTTGGTTGATGCCTTTGCAAGTCACAGGTTTATGAGCTTCATGGACACTTTCTTAGGTTATAACTAGATTTTGTTAGATTAGGGTGACCAGGAAAAGACAACTTTCATCACCGAAGAAAGGTTTTTCTGCTATCGGGTTGTGCCTTTTGGTCTCAAGAATACGGGAGCAACCTATTAAAGATTAGTGTACAGGATTTTCAAAAACTAGATAGGGCACAAATTTAAGGTATATGTAGATGACATGTTGGTGAAAAGTGGATCTATGAAGGAGAATGTGCAGAACTTGGCAGAAACGTTCGCAGTTTTGAGGGCCCATGAGATGAAATTGAATCTTGAAAAATGTGTGTTCGACGTGCGAGCTGGCAAATTCTTGGGTTTCATAACTTCAAAGAAAAAAATAGAGGTGAACTTGGAGAACATCCGTGCAATCTTGGAAATGTCTCCTCCGCAGACAATAAAATATATTCAGCGTCTCATAGGTAGAATGATGGTACTTAACAAGTTCATTTCCAAGATGGTCTATAAATGCCTCCCTTTCTTCAATGCCTTAAGAACCTCATTTTCATGGTTTAAGAAATGTCAAGTAACTTTTGAAGAGTTGAAGTTGTATCTTACCTTCCTACCACTCCTGAAGTCACCGCGAGTGTGAGAAACCTTCTATCTATATCTGGCTACCTTAGAGGAGACAGTTGCAGCAGTGTTAGTCAGAGCAGAAGATGTTTGCCAATTTCCAGTGTATTACATCAGTAAGATACTCCAGAACGGTGAATTAAGGTACTAAAAAATAGAAAAATAAATCTTTGATTTGATTCTTGAAGCTTGCAAGTTACGGTGATACTTCCAGGCTTATCCAGTCGTTGTTATGACTAATCAACCTATGAAGGAAGTATTATCCAAAGCTGACACCTCTGGAAGGGTAATAAAATGGAGTATCAAATTGGCTGAGTTCTGAGTAGAGTTTGCCCCGCAAACAACGATTAAGGGGCAGATGTTGGTTGACTTCATGGTGGAGTGTTCTTTAGAGAAAACTATTGACACAACATGTAACATAGTTTTTATCTTAGAATATTGGATAATGAACATTTTATAAAGCTAAACATGTAAGTTATTTACAGTTTCATGTGAACATTGGTAAATGCAAACAATTTAATTCATTATTTCTATAATGATACATGATACGTTTTGTATTTTGTTCTAAGATCTCTTTTTCACTTGTTGGACACAACTTCACCTCAAGGGGGTACATGCAACTGATAGTTTGAAAAGCTAGCTAGTTTATGTTAATGGTTCCGCAGCCAAAGCGGGGTTAGAAATATGTGTACTCTTGATCGATCCTAGTGACAATGAATGACAGTATAGATTATCTTTTGGGTTTCAAACATCCAACATTGTAGAGTATGAAGCTTTGATATCGGGATTGCAGCTAGTACATCGACTAGGAGCGAGGGATCTAGTCATTCATACAAATTCATAATTGGCGGCAAAGTAAATGAATGGTGAGCATGTAGTAAAGGAAACAGTGTTGAAGAAATATCATTCAGTTGTAGCTCAATTCCTTACAGGATTTGATAAAGTCCAAATAAAGCAGCTTCTAAAGAGTGACAACACGCATGCAGATGCTTTATCCAAACTAGCATATTCTGTTGCCATTGAACAAAGAGGGAAAATCCTGCTCGAGCATTGGGATGCCCTAAGTTACGATGTGCCATAGGTTCTGTGCGTAGACCAGGAGACATGGATAACTTTCATAGTTCGCACACTCCAGGGCACATATGGTAATCTAGACCAAAAGGAACTTGTAAAGCTACAACGCAAGGTTACAAGGTAAGTCATTATTGCAAATGAAAAATATTTAAAAATTCCTGATGGGTGAATTAGATATTTGAACATTGTATAAATAGTTGTTAAATCATTCAAATTAAATGGTAAATTAAAACAACTTATTTTGTCTTACAATTGCTAAGTATACTATTTTAGAGGGTGTACTATATAGAAAGGGGTTTTCACAACCACTACTGCAATGTCTGTCACCACTTGAGACTAAGTATGTGATGCGAGAAATTCATGAGGGTATTTGCGGTGAAAATTTAGGAGGGAGGTTACTTGCCCAGAAAATCTTCAAATAATGATATTACTAGCCTACAGTTCAAAAGGATGCACATCAATTAGTTTGCATATGTAACTCTTACTAGAGATATGCCAAGGTACAACGACAACTAGCGGAGCCTCTGTAGGTTATGTCAAGCCCCTGGCCATTCGCGACTTGGGGGGATTGATATACTCGGTTTGTTTTCGATAGCCATGATGTAGAAAAAGTTTATAGTAGTGGTTATGGAGTATTTCACCAAGTGGATTAAAGCCGAAGCTCTAGCAACCATTATAGAAAGACAGATGGAATTCTTCATTTGGAAGTCAATTGTATATAGATTTGGTGTACCTCGCTTAATCATTACAGACAATGGTAAAAAGAGTTAGGGAAAATTTAAAAACTTCTATACCGATCTTCAGATAGCTTTGGCTCAAAGTTCAGTTAAAATGCCACAAACAAATGGTCAGGTAGAAGCGATGAACAAGAAAATTTTAATGGCCTTTAAAAAAAAAGTGGTGAGGCCAAAGGTGCTTGGCTGGAAGAGCTACCAGGATTATTGTGGGCTCTACGAACTACATCCCACACCGTGATAGGAGAAATAACTTTTTCCCTTGTTTATGGTACAGAGGCATTAATCCTAATTGAGATTGGCATGCGATCGCACAGAACTTAGTATTTTGAGGAAGGCGCAAACTAGAACCTATCAGGCTTAACCTTGATTTGATAGATGAATTCAGAAAAGCAGTAGAAATCAAGAACGCAACGCGTGCTCAACAAGTGTCTCACTACTGCAACTCTAAGGTAAAAATAAAGTTCCAAGTAGGCGATCTTGTCTTATGAAATACTGAGGTTAGTTTTCCAGCTTCGCAACGAGAAAAAATGACTCTAAGTTGGGAAGGGTCATACAAAGTAATAAAAAATATTGGCTGTGAAGCGTACAAGCCAGTAAAGATGGAGGGCACAGTTTTGCCACGAATATAGAATGCCCGCCACGAACATAGAATACCTGCCACGTCAAAGAATACCATGCGTAATTTCTTACTTTTTGAATAAAAGTATTTTCCTTGCAAACACTTGTACTTTATATTATATAAAGGTTTGTCGGTTTATGATCGCAACCTCCAAAAATAGCTTGCGGACCTACGCTTCCAACTGATATTCTAAAAGTTCGCAGGTTTAAGCTCACAGCTTCAATATAGCTAGCGAACCTACGTTCGTAACTAATGTTATAAAGGTTTTTCAATTTATGATCGCAACCTCCAAAAACAATTAACGAACCTACACTCCCAGCTAATATTCTAAGAGCCCGCAGGGTTAAGCTCACAGCTCCAACACAACTAGAGAACATATGTTCCTAGTTAATGTTATAAAAGTTTGTCGGTTTATGATTGCAACCTCCAAAAATAGCTATCGGACCTACGCTCCCAACTGATATTCTAAAAGCTCACAGAGTTAAGCTCGCAGCTCCAACACAGCTAGCGGAACTACATTCCCCGCTGATGTTATAAAGGTTTACCGGTTTATGACCCCAACCTCTAAAAATAGCTAGCGAACCTATGCTCCCAGTTGATATTCTAAGAGCTCGCAGGGTTAAGCTTGCAGGTCCAACACAGCTAGTGGACCTACGTTCCCAGTTGATGTTATAAAAGTTTACCGATTTATGATCGCAACCTCCAAAAACAACTAGCGGACTTATGCTCCTAGCTGATATTCTAAGAGTTGTAGGATTAAGCTCACAACTCCAACACAAGTAACGAACCTACGTTCCCAACTTATGGTATAAGAGTTTGCAAATCCGAGCTCGCAGCTCCGATGTAGTTAGTGACTTGAATTG
Organism: Gossypium gossypioides; assembly: GCA_013467495.1. Taxonomy (NCBI): domain Eukaryota; kingdom Viridiplantae; phylum Streptophyta; class Magnoliopsida; order Malvales; family Malvaceae; genus Gossypium; species Gossypium gossypioides. The sequence continues at coordinate 30,028,456 of CM025145.1, forward strand.
TACTAATTTACTTAAGAATTTTGGAGAAGGCAGTTTGAAATTTACTCAAATTCAGAATTTGTTTAAGTTAAAAATATGCTTAAGTTCAAAAATTCGCTTAAGCCCAAAATTTCTTTAAGTCCAAAACGTGCTTAAATTCAAGGTTTAATTAAATTGAAAATTTTGCTTAAGTCTTCAAAATCATAGAATACCATAAATAACTAAACATCAAATTTTTTTCAAACTTCAAATTTTCTTTTTCAAATCATAATAAGAGTATTACATATTTACAATCATTTAAGGTGCATCCTCCTCCCATCAAGATCCCCAGCGATCTCATTTTCCCTCTCTACAACTTTATTATTTTTAGCGGGCACGGTAGTGGTATTGTCATCAACAGGCAAAACGATCAGCTCAGAAGGACCCTCATCAAGGTAAAAATCTTTTAAGTTCTTCCACTTGGATGCGAACTCATCCCAAGCAACTCTCGTGGAGAAGCGAATATCAAAACCAAGTTTATCCATATTTACCTCGTAGAGAGCGTCAAAGTCAACTTTGCAAGCATCGAAGGGTCTAGCCTCAACCTGAGTATGTAGAAAAATGTTGGACTTGAGCTTAGAAGTGAGACTGCTTAGGGTTTCTAGAGTTTCATTCTTAAATTTTTCAAAGGCTTCTTTCTATTTTTGCTTTAAGCTTACCATCGCAGCTTCATGCTTAGCAACGATTCAGCTCACAGTTGCCTTGTACTCTTCAGCAGTCCTCCTTAACTCAACATCCAAGGCCTTACTTCTTTCTCTTTCAACCATAACCTCGCCAGATAATTTATTGTTTCTCACTTACGTAGCCTCCAATTTTTTAACAAGCTCTTCATTTTGCTTATAGAGCACTTTGTTTTCATCCATTATCTTCAGGTATTGCTCGCGATTGCTCTCAAGATTTTCTTCGAGCTTTTTCTGATTAGCCTCTGACCTAGTAACATTTTCGTCAAGGCCCAAACTGATCACGTGGCCTCAACCAAAAGAGCTTGCAGAGAAGAACTGAGTTTTGATAATACAAACTTCTGCGAACTTTTTGATGACTCATCGGCACACATCTACCTTTTCGAGACTTTTGGAATAGAAGCTTTCCAAATTTCAATCATGCTTTGCAACTTTCTTGTGTTCAAATTCTCGCTACGTGGGACCAAGTTGTCATCATCTTCAGCAGATGGCTCCTTATAAGAAGGTAGAGGAGGATGATAGATATAAAGAAGAGCAAAAAGAGGGAAATTATCACGAGTAACAATAGGAGAACTTTCGCGAGCCNAAACTGTAAGCTCGTTGGGGGAGAAGTAAGAGTGGCGGCCATTATAGCAGAGGGCCCAACATGATCTACCTTCCTTTTACGACGGGACTCTAACTTGCCACTGCCTACTTTCTCTTCGTTCCTGATGACCACGCTAACAACCCCTATATCAATCCTGCGCTTTATGCGCATGTCCCTCAGAGCAGCTCACATGTCCATAGATTCATTAATTTCTCACGATATACTGGTAGTTTCCTCAAAGTCATCTCTTGAATTGCGAGTTGTACTTGCACTACCAACAATCCTAGTATCAGCAGGATCAATTATCAAATTAATATTGGTATCGCTTTCTGCCCGCGATGAGATCACTAGAATCTAGGGACAAAGCCTCATCCTACAGTAACTGTAAAAGAAGTTCTTGATTTCCTCTTTAAATCTTGTCAGAATTAGACCCAAGTCATTGTTGGCATCATTGGCTACATAAGGCCATGTCGATCTTTCAAGGTTCACACCTAAGGCCTCAGCAACTTCCCTACTGTCACCTCGTCTGTGTCCATTGGGCCTAAGACCCTCCAAATAGTATCAAAATTCATTCCTCACGATTATAAGATCTTCGATAACTAGGAAACTGCCAGTACAAAGCCTTTACAACCGAGTTGAACCACTATCTATCCTAACAGTTCACCTGAATGAACATATATCCCTGCTCGGTGCGGACCACTCTGTAAGAAAACTAAACCCGTCTGCGAGCCTACATCTCACCCTAATATATTTTCCCCAATTCAGTCAAATATTAGCATATTTGTTATCAATTATAGTCTCGCCTTTACCGCGAGAAGAAAAATAGTAAAAGCTCGATGAATTCCCTCGATCTTGGACTTTTAACAAATATAAGCTTTGGAACATCGCGAGCTGTGGTGCTTCGTTATGTTGGCAACAATCAATAAAATAAGTCACTAAGATCCACCAGGAGAACCTGCAAAATTAATTGGGAGCAATTTGGTAATATTGAAGAAGATGACAGAAGAACGAATGCAAGGGCAAGTGGAGCCCAGTTTCTAGAGTATGGAGGGGAAGCTGAAAGCTGCCATCACTTGTATCACTAAGCCTGTGAAGCCCCTCAATGATGGAAAATTCGTATGTAAAATTAGGGATTTGAATCCTTCGTGTAGTCAGAACTCGACTCATTTCTTCCTCTTTTGTAGCGCAGACAAAGAAATTGGCTTTTACAAGGACCTTTGAAGCACGCTCTCATGGTGGACAATGGGGAATTATCCAACCACCAGCATCATTCATTCTTGACATGTTTTTTATGTAGAAAGAAGAGAAAAGGAAATAAGATGTTACCTTGAATAAAATCTCGATCAAGCCTGCTTGTAAGAAATGTTAAGATTGTGAGTTTAGGGTTTCTAAAACCCCTTTTTAAATAAGTTTCTCTTCTCCGCGTTTTGACGATTCAAATGATTGAGGAACACTAATGATTAGATACAAACGGACGCGATCCACCCGTACACGTGGCAAAGTTAACGTCATGTCCCAGTAGTTGCTGCGTATTCAACAAGGCTATATAAATGCGAAGTGATGGCTCTAAGGAGCGCCATTTTACAACCCTCCTTAGACCCAATAAGGGGACTAGATTGTTATGTACTTATAATCACCAACCTGAGAACCAGATAAGGTCCGGGTCGCCCACCTGTGACCCGAAAGTTTGCAAGGGGAGCTCGTAGTCTCAGCTCGCACATGCCACGGGGTGCTTGCAAAGAGAGCTTGTTGTCTTAACTCACATATACCTAAGGAGTTCGCATGTGGGGGCCATGAAGTCCAGCAGGCAACCTAGAATAGTAACGTCAAATTCCATGAACAGTAATCATGTATATAAATATTCGATTGTCCCCTTTAATGAGACACAACAGAAAATTACTTAACAAAAATAAATTATTTACTATGACATCAGTGATTCAATCAATAGTAAAAGAGAGTGTTTATTTGGTGTTTTGAGTTCAAATTTTATTATACATATATATATATTTGGAATTTATTTGTTATTTATTATTTACCATTTAAAAAACTTCAATAAAGTGCTTTTATTTTGTTTTTCTTTGGAATTTATTTATTATTTACTATTTTCATAATCGAGACCTATGAAAATTAAAAAGAAAAAAAGGCTATTCATTTATAGCTCTAGATTTAAGTCTAATAAAAACGGAATGAAATTTCAAATTTGATTTAAGAGTCCGGCGTAAAGGCAATACTTAAAAGTATTATTTACCATTTAAAAAAGTTTAATAAAGTGCTTTTATAGTTTTTGATTTATTTATTTTATATAAAGGCAAAGGAAAGGCACATGCGTAACTTTTTTCATTTGTTCCTTCACACGCTTTTATTCCGATTGTACCTACACCCAAAACAAAAATGAGAAGAGTAATTTTAAGACGGTTAAGAAAATTAGTTGGCAGGAAATCTAGGAAGTTTCTGCTGGGGGCTCGAAATTTGAATGTCAAAATCCTCCCCCATTACACCTGTCCATCTAATATATATGTTTAACTTCGTTCCAGGGTACTATTTGCATATTAACTACATTTTTCTTTTAAATATTTATATAGCGAAAAAATAAGAACCCAAATTCTAATTTCAATCTCTGCTCATCGAAACTTAGAAACAGTAGAAACATTTTTCTCTCTTTTTCCTTCATTTGCTCTGTTACTTTCCCCAGATTTTATAAAATCTTACGATTTCTTTTCTTCTACCAAAAAAGTAGTACAGAAAAAAAGGATAGAATTCTTTTCTTTTTTTATTTTTTTCCCGGGAAACTGAAATCTGTTTCAGGTCTTTTTTCCTTCACGTTTTCTATATTTTTTTTTTCTGTTAGTAAGGCAATCAAGAAGTTCGTTCTCTCAATTCTCGAGAGAGAAGCATAAACTTATTTCTTGCATATTTTCAGTTAAAGAGGAGAAGGTGATTTTTCTCGTGATTTAGAGCCATTTTAAATACAGTTTCAGTTTCCATCAGATCCTTTTCAGTTCTTCTCAATTATCTTTCCATTCAGGTAAGTAAATATTTGTAGTTTCTTTTCTTTTATTTAGCTTAGTTTTCCGTTTGTTTCTCGAGGAAATTCATCGTTTCACCTGCAGCCTATACAAACATTCAATTATTTTAAACCTTTCTAATTAGATTTTGAATCTTTGATTCGTTATTTTAGTGTATCCGTTTTTCGCTCGTACTTGTTTTCTTTCTTTTCTTTTTTATCTGGTTAATGAATTTTATTTATTGTTTGAAATTTATTGGACCAAAAAAAGGTAATAGGAAAGGAGTTGAATCTGAGATTTTTAAAGGAATAAAACCTGATTTTAAGCAAACTTTGAGGTCAGGCTTATGTTTTTGGTCATTTTGTTCAGTATTATATTTCAACCTAAGCAAGGCACGGTTATGCTATTAACTAAAATAAAATAAAATCTCGGTATTGCAGTTTTTTAATTCTAGAATTGTAGGATATTAGTTAAAAAAGAAGAAGGGAAAGACACATGTCTACTTGATTGTGGAGTTAATAGAATTTATGATAGGAATTTCTCTGGTTTTGTGATTGTCCGGCGACCGTGATCTTTTGTCCAGGGGATAGCACATGGTTGTTTGCTTTGTTGCGTTACTATTTGAGGGTTACGTGGAAGAGGTTCTTAGACGCTTCTTATGGGGATTCTTGCATCTTTTTACAATATAATAAGATCCTTGGGTTAAGTGTTAAAGGCCGGCCAAATTAGCTTGTCTTTTCCTGTCTGCATAAACTGGTAAAATTGATTCAACTAGGATATCAGCTTGGACTTAGGTGCCATTCCCATGAAGTTGCTGTTTGAATCTCAGTTCTTGTTAGTGTGCATCTTGGTTTCTTTTAACTATAACTATTGTTTTGCTTCATCATTTTAGTTTTAATAAAAAAATTTGTTATTCAGGTCCTTCTGCTGAGGGTCTCCATTTGTTTCATGGAGAATGGGCAACTGAATGCCTGCTAATTAATGCTCAAAGGCTCTTGCAATCTGAATTGCCCATAGTTTGTTGTGAATATACAATTCAGACGAATTTTTAAATAGAATGGGGATCTTTACACGCAGGTGCATGACTTATGGCGCCTTTTTAATTAAAAAGAATAAACTTCATATTGTGTCTAATTGTGTATATCTATAGAAAAGGTTACTTAGATGTGGAAGTTATTTAACTTTTATTCCATCTTGGTGACTGCAGTACGGTTAGTAGAAAGCCAAATGAGACCATGAGGCTTATTGTGACAACATTTGTTGGAGTAGTTTTTGGCTTCTTAATTGGATTATCTTTCCCAAAATTGTCATTAACAAAGGTAGGCAAACCATTTCCCCCTTTTAATTTCATTTTCATTATTATGCATCTAGCAATAATGATCTTTCTCATCTGCGTAATGGAACTTTTGTGCTGTCTGAATTTGGCAGTTCAATATATCATCTGGCATTCTTACGACCATTGATATCAAATACACCGAATATACCAACTCAGTCCCCTCAGGCTCAACTCCTTTGAAGCATGCAATTGATAATAATAGAAGCTCTGCTAATGCCACATCAAAGAAGGTATTTCTACTGGATCATCAAACCAAATCTCTTGATGCTTAGCGTTAGTAAATAAAATTTGTGGAATAAGGTTCTGGATAGTTTTTCACAGCAGTTTTCAGGTATCTTCGGGCGATTATCGTCCTGTAAAGTTTCAATACCTGACTGGTCTTTTCTCGTATTACCTGTTTACCAAAATTTTGGTATTTGAGGGGACAGTAGAATTCATTGGATAGTTTTCTTCATGACATTTTGTATTCTTTGAAGTTTTAAAGAGGGAGTGGGAGTTTTTCCTCGGGGAAACAAGGATAGTGTGGTTCACATGCCGTTCAAGCTCCTGAATGTAGGAGCATTTTCTGTTCCATTTCATGCAAAAATAAACCCGATAGTTCTTATGGTAATACATATATGCCTTGGTTTACCTCTAGAATACATCCATTCGAAAACTGAATAAATACTATTTTGAAAAAAAAAATGGCACCTATTGCTTGTTCTTAGCCCAGCATGTTTCAATACTTGAATGAACATGTGCATTTATCATCTATATTTATATGCAATTTCTTGCATAACCAGATGCGTCACTGAATTCATCTCTTACTATCACCATGTTCCTAAATGATGTGATTTTTATGTTTGATGATTTTGTAGGACCTGATTTATGTAGTGCTACTCTAATATGCCAAGTTCTTATGCTTCCTTTATGACTGATGCAGATTTGGGTCCCATCAAATCCTCGAGGTGCGGAAAGACTACCACCTGGAATTGTTAAAGCTGAATCAGACTTATACTTACGCAGATTGTGGGGCAAGCCGAATGAGGTGTGTTTACTTGAACCCTGAATTCCTTTCAACTTTCTAATGCACACATGAATAAGTTTATCTCTGGTCTGTAAAGATAAATTGCTTTGGTTTAGACCGAATAAGTTTTAGAAATGATATATCACTTCTAAAACTTTTGGAAGCATCTCTTATTACAAAACCTACCGGGTATATGCTAAATTCTAACTGAAACAACTGAATAAATGTGGAATTGTTGAATGTTTGATACATAATAAAGGGAAGGGGTTGGGGTGGTGGAGGGGAATAGTAGTAATGTATTTTGGTATCTTAGCCAATAGCCAGTGAACTTGGATATATGAAATTACTCACTCTCATCGAGCCTGGAAAGAAGGAAATGGGGATTAGTTAATTAACGTCAAGGAAGCAAGAGTTTCGGTGCTATGGGGTGAAATAATATCTGCATCTTTTGTTCCTAAAGCATAAAACCTTTTCAAATGCCTAATACATTTCAGGATCTCAGAAAAGCAGATTTTAGTGTCCGAGAGGTTGTTTGCATTGTTAATCTCCATTCACTTGATAATAACCATTATTATTTGTACCAGTCCATAGATTTAACGAAGAACTAAATATGATAAGAATAAAACATACTGTGGCCTTTTCTTTTCCTCTGGTTTCGGTTTTGACAATATTGGCATCTGCAGGACTTGACCAGCACGCCAAAGTATCTTGTCACATTTACTGTTGGCTATAATCAACGAAAGAATATTGATGCTGCAGTTAAAAAGGTATCATTGTCTTTATATATTTGTGTGTGTGTGTGCACCTATGAATCTGCCTGCATTAAGTATGCATGAGTGTGTGCCTGAGTGCCTGTGTGAACATGCATCCTCATGCACATCTTCTTGGAGTCATTTCTGGAAGATAGGTAGGATGCTTAGGTGGGGATGGCATTTTCTGATGCTCATGTGATTGTGTGGTGCACATTGCATGTTGTGACTAAACGTGCTTCCAACAGTTTTCAGGGAATTTTACCATCCTTCTCTTTCATTACGATGGTCAAACAACTGAATGGGATGAGTTTGAGTGGTCAAAGCAGGCAATACATGTGAGTGTTCGGAGGCAGACTAAATGGTCAGTAGTTAATTTAGATTTTAAAATTCAAGTCCTTTTGCTGGCAGGATTGGATGCAATGACTGGTTATTATTGGATTGTTTAATGATTTTAAAGATTTAACTGTCATATATATATTTTTTACCTAGGTGGTATGCCAAGAGGTTTTTGCACCCTGATATCGTGGCTCCATATGACTACATATTCATCTGGGATGAGGACTTGGGGGTTGAGCATTTCAATGCAGAAGAGTTAGTATTGGACAAACAAATTGTTTGTTTAACCTGTTTCCTTTAAAATGAATATTTTTTAAAAGTAGTTTCTACTTATTTCACTTTTCAGATACATCAAACTGGTGAGGAAGCACGGACTAGAGATTTCACAGCCTGGTTTGGAACCGAATAAAGGGTTAACCTGGCAAATGACAAAGAGGAGAGGAGATCGTGAAGTTCACAAGTAAGAAACAGTTAGGCCCCGGAATCATTGAAGTTGGATCAATTCATTGAATGATAAAGTAACTTTTTTCGTTTTTGAATTTTGGTTCAGGGAAACAGAGGAGAAACCAGGTTGGTGCAATCATCCACATGTTCCTCCTTGTGCAGCGTATGTATAGCTTTGAGCATTGTCGTTTTAATATATCATGCCTTAAATCTCCGTAGATTTTGTAGAAATTAAGTATTCTTTTCTCTTTTGTGAATGTAGGTTTGTGGAGATAATGGCTCCTGTTTTCTCACGTGACGCATGGCGGTGTGTATGGCATATGATTCAGGTATGGAGGTTGTTTTTAGCTTGTTCATTTTAACATTGCTGTTTTCCCCTTTGTTTTCTTGGCATATTCACTCTATTGTTTTTGTTGGATAACTTGTAGAATGACTTAGTCCATGGTTGGGGCCTTGATTTTGCCCTCAGAAAATGTGTAGAGGTTAGCATCCTATTGTTTCTGTCTCTATCGCTTTATATTGTTATGTCCTTTAATCTCTCCTTGTTTTCCCCAAACATACTTGTAGAAAAGATCTCTTTGTTCATTACTGGATTACTATTCACTAAGTGGGATATATCTCTTGAAAACAGCCCGCCCATGAGAAGATTGGCGTTGTAGATGCTCAGTGGATTGTTCATCAATCTGTTCCCTCTCTTGGGAACCAGGTACTGAGAGCTTTCCCCCTATCTTCCCACTTTTCCTTTCATAATAAACACTTACAATTTGCTTTTGGTAGGGAGAGTCACAAAACGGGAAGGCGCCATGGCAAGGGGTATGCACTATTGCTGTCTTACATTTTTCCATCAATTAAAAGTTAAATTTTGTTAGTTGTCATTTTAAGTTACTTTTATGCAAAAGTGTGGGTTATAATCACTATATTGGACTGGATGCCATTGGCAGGTAAGGGAGAGATGTAAAAAGGAATGGACTATATTCCAAATGCGGTTTTCAAGGGCGGAAAAGTCGTACTATAAGGCGATAAATTCAACTTCTCATTAGGTACAGCCATTACTCGAAAACCTGACCTAGATTCATTATTAGATCTTCCTCCCCTACTTATTTTCTTTCCTATTCACAAAAAATCTGTAGATGAGAACATTATATTTGTACCCATTGTTTACTAAATAATCATGTGTTTTTGGTCAATTCCTTTTCTTATTCCAAACTTTGCGTACATTAGCAATGGCTGGTCTGTATTCGGCCCTTCAATCAAGGATGGAATAATAGGATAGGCGGAACAATTTGAATTTATAAGAGTTTCAATCCGACTCAACTCGTAGGAGTATTTTTTTTTTTTGAAAAAAGCAAAATCGGGTTCGAGCCTTCAAGATAAGTCGATCTTTTTAGTATAACTTTCGGAGTTGGGGGTAGTTTCGCATAAAATCTATACGATACGAGCTTTTTCTGTTAAAAAGGATTATTACTGTGTCTACTGTGAAGGGAATAAAAAATTATGAAATTCCAATTGTAGATGTAGTTCTTATTTTTCAGTCTATGTATATTTTAAATTTTAAAATTTTAGTGTTGGCATAAGCAACACTTGATTCATTAATTAGATTATTAGTGAGTGATCTGTAAAAATAACAAGTTGAAATGGCATTACTTTTTATTTGTAAAAGAGGAAAAAGCAGTCCACAAATTTAAATCAGTAATGAGAAAACAAAAAGATACATAAGGCTAAGCATTGATATACGTATAAAAAAAAATTAATCATTTGTTAATGGAAAAATAGATGTCACGATTAACTATAAATTTGAACGCAATTTTAAAATTGTTATTGGGTACGTACAAATGAACTTGTCACCACATTCGTAGCCTGAGTCCAATAAATTCCAACTCCTTTATGGTCCTCCAACTGAAAATATGCCAATATTGTGAAACCAGTTTACAACAATTAAAGCATCACATCCTACTTTTACCTCTCTATAGCCCTTCTCCCAAATCATCCCCAAAGTCCAGCAAACCCCACCAGCCAGTTACCTCCAGAAAAGGCTGTTGCCATGCACTAAATCAAGAAATGGAAAATTTATCCTTTTCATATGTGAAGTAGTTATCGAATTTGTTGTTTGCTTGGAAATGTAGTGCTCCAAGAAGTGATGCGGGGCAGGGCGTGTACATATAGGATTTTAAGAAGTGTGGATATAAAAAGGGTGACCTCACAATCACATGGCCATGGCCATGGCGGAGTGAAGGGACCATTCCTTGCTTTCCCAATATTTTTAAAAAAACGAAGTTTCCAATTTCTTTTTATTTTGGGTGATGATTGAACTTCTTAGCCACTGAATACTTGGGACCTTTTCCCCTGCCCCGCTGATCCATTACTAGTTTTCCAGCGAAAATCCAACTTGTTCATACTTTATCAAATCTTAAAACGTGAATGACAAAATTCATTGAATACAACAAAACCTTGGGAAGCAGAATCAGTGCTGGTTTTTATTTTATCTCAACCATCCATAGTGGTAAAGATTGTTACTTGGCGTTAACATCAAACTTATCTTATTTTTCTCTAAAAATATTATTTATGCATTTTTAGTTTTTTTTTTTAATGGTGTTACTTAAAGTTATTTTACTAATTTATAAAATCAAAAAATTTCGGAAAATATATAATGTTTGAATTTATGCGACTTCCTAGTAAATTAGTCTAAATTTACCTAAAGTTGAAGTCACGAATTCTTGCGAGATAAAACTATAAATTTTGTATTAAAAATTTTAAATATAA